>VXAB01004164.1:28522-68009 GCA_013399175.1 Odontophorus gujanensis | reverse complement strand
TTTTACATTTTAAATGAAATAACCTGAAAGTGAAATGTTTGTATTATATGATAGTACATCTGTTTACATTAGGTTTTGTGAGGGTTTTTTTGTTGTTGTTGTTTGTTTGTTTGTTTTGTTATTAAAAAAGTTTTTTTGGTCTTTTCTGGTGGGGAAGAGGCAGTGGAAGTAAGTATTAAACAGTCATTAAAATGTAAAAACAATTTTAAAATATATACCTTTACATCTAATGATGAACTGCAGAATGCTAGCTAAGGAATATGTTTGGTCTCAAAGTTATTGCAAGAACAGAAGCCTAGCAAGAGTTCAGCTTTCATTTCCACTTCTGAAGAAGTTTCTCTTGAAGTTCTCTTGTACTCTTGGAGATAATGAAGAAACCTAACAATTTGTCTGGACTCAAAAAAATTCTAAAATTTTCATGCTATCTCGGCTATCTGAATTTGGAAATGGAAGATGGCTGCCTCTTTACAACCTTCTTATCCTTTAGGTCTAAACACAGAGTAAATTAGTAATTGGGTTTTCAAACTCATGAAAGAATTTACATTAATCTTGACATATCTTGAAATGGAGGCTTAGTCCTGCTTCTGGATACTAGCCTGTATTTCCAAAGCATTTTGGTGCCTTAATTGGACCCTAATCTCTCAATTGGACAATTGGATTTAAGAAATATTAGTTAAAGATTAGAGGGTTGTGGATGTTGTTTTTTAAAATTTTATTTCAATATATTTTATTTTTCTTAATAGTAGTAATGGTAAAGCGGTAGGGAAATTTAAAAGAATAATTAGATATATATTTAATTATCATAGAAATTTGTGTGACCAAAAATATAGCAGCATTCCTGATATTTTTGAAGTTTACAAAAATTGTATCTGTTCTAATAATTTTTCTCCAGAATTGCAATAGTTTTGTTCCAACATTTAATGTAATATTAAGAATGGAAAATTTAGACTGGGAAGTCTAGCCAGAATACTTCATAATAGTGTTGTTGTTTTTTTTTTTAATTTTTTTCCTTTTCAATTGGCAAAAATTTATCTTCATATTTGTGTGTCCTGTGAAGATACTAAGAATCAGAGAGTCAGACTTTAAGTTTTAGCAAACTAGCATTTGCAGTGACATTTAAACTTACAAATTCAGAAGTGTGAATTTCAGGGATGCTCTCATTTTGTAGGTACTCTCACATTATCCAGCTATATATAGACAACTAATTACATATGTATACTTACTGGATATAAGGTGAAGAGTGTGTTACAGTACTAACATTTTTCCCTTCTTTTCCCAATTTACAGTTCCCTCCCCATCTAGTGTTTTATGTTAATGTTTATATAGCTGGATACCTTACCTCAAATGGTCATCAAACAAAATTACTGAATCTCATACTGCAGAAGTATTCAATTAGTATTCAGTGGAGTAGAGTGTTTTTTCTTTTTTCTATTTCTTTATTTGGCTTTTAACATGTATTTACCTAGACAAACTATGTAGTAATAATAGGAGGATCTGCTGCCTTGCAGGTGCTCCCTTTTTAATGAAAGCAGCATATTCAATGAGAGCACTTACATAATCAAATCTGATTTTCTATTTCATGAGGAAAATATCAACAAATAATTACTAGTTGTTTATTTACACTTTTCATAAGAAGAACATAACAAATCACCATTAAATCTAGTAAATATAATCAAAGAGTACTGAAAAACACAATGCAGTAAATTGCCCCAGTATAGGCTGCAAAGAACAGCTCCATATCCTGACACTAAATATATCCAGTGCTGCATTCCCTTGATTTATCTTTCTAAATACAATTATAGTTATGTTGATAATGATGATGATGATAGTGGTGATAACAGTAACAGCTGGTGTGGTAGAAGTTACTGCAAGCAAAATTAGTTTCATTCATTTAAAAAGTAATCTGATCCATCAAACTGCTGGATATTGCTGAATGAAGTTATTGATTACACTATGTGCCAAAAGACTAAAACAAAACCATTGCAAAATTTTATGCTGAATATGCTGAGAATTGCTTCACATATTTCAGATTTTTGTCTTGCCTATAGCCAGATTTTGTCACATTCAAGGACAATGCTATGAGGATGGAATTTTTGCAGTATGCCTCTTAATTTTCTCTATTAGTATATTCTTTTTTTACAGAAATTCATAAATCTTCTCTAAACATCACATTATAATGTAGTGTCTGTTTTATTTTCCTGTAAATAAATTATTATCATTTAGTGAGTGTGGTATGCTAATTATATTTGTATTTCATATGAAAGACAAACCTTTCAATATTTTTGTCCTAATAGCCAACACTTCCCTACATTTCCAACATCTGATTGGCTTCAAATATGCATAAAAAATATTATGAACACACTTTCTCACACAAAGCTACACTTCGCTACCAAAATGACACTTTGAATAAGGAAAAACAAAACAAAACAAGTAAAAAATATAGACGCTTTCTGAAAAATAAATTATTTATAAAAAATAATTAAAAAAAAGAGACCGGATCTCAAGTCTGGTTTCAGAGACTTCACGATTTCTCTTTGCTATACACATCAATGAAAAGTTTTCTTAAAAAAATTATAAAAAGTCAAAGCACAAAAATAACAGGATTTCTAGTAGTACTGATATTAATAGTTAATAATAATTTTATTCTCTTAAAATTTAACAGTACTTGAGATTCATTTTTGGCCTTGTAGCAGTTTTCCCTGCACTTAGTTCTTCAGCAGAATTGCTCCACTCCCATAGAGCTGTAGAATCATAGAATTGCTTGAGTTGGAAGGGCCCCTTAAGGGTCACCTTTTCCAACTCTTCTTCAGTGGACAGGAGCACCTACAGCTATATCAGGCAGCTCAGAGCCCCATCCAGCCTAATCTTGAGTGTCTTCAGGGATGGAACATTCACCACATCTCTGGGCAGCATGGGCCAGTGCATCACCGCGCTTATTGTAAAAAACTTCTTCCTTATATGCAATTTAAATCTCTCTTTTAGTTTGAAACCATTTCCCCTTCTCCTGACACAACAGTCCCTACTAATGAATCTGCTCCTTTCTTATAACCCTCCTTTAGATACAGAAAGGCTGCTATTAGGTCTCCTCGAAGCCTTCTCTTCTCCAGGCTGAACAGCCCCAGCTCTCTCAGCCTGTCCTCATAAGGAGAGGTGCTACATCCCTCAGAACATTTTTGTATACCTCCCCCAGATGCACTCCAACAGGTCCACATCTCTCCTGTACTGAGGATTCCACATATAGATGAGGCCTCAACAATGCAGAGTAGAGGGGCAGGATCACCCCCCTCAACCTGCCGGCCATGAAGTGAGGCTAACAGGTTGGTAGTTCCCTGCGTGATCCTTTTTACCTTTCTTAAAAATGGATGATGTATTGCCTTCTTTCCAGTCACCAGGGACTTCACCTGACTACCATAACATTTCAAGTATCATCAAGAGTGTCTTGATGACTATATCAAGTCAATGCCCTCAGGATTCTGAGTTGCATCTCACTTAGACCCATAGAATTATAAACATTCAAAGTTCATAATCATGATTGTGAACTTGATTTTCATTTGCAGTGGGACAGGCATCACTCCTTCTCAGGTTCACACCTTCTGAACAATCTGTCTGTAGAGCAGTCGCTAGTGAAGACTATGGTAAAAAATGTGTTGAGCACCTCAGTCTTTGCCTTGTCAGTAGTTAGTAACCTGCCTGTGTTGCTCAGCAGTGGCTGTATACCCTCCTGGACTTTCCTTTTCTGGTTGATGCACCCGTCAAAGCCTTTTTTAACTTTCTTTGCACTCCTTGCGACTTCCAGATGGGCCTTGGCCTTCCTGACCTCATCCCTGCACAGCCTGACAGCATCCATATACTCCTCCCAGGTTACCTGTCCCTACTTTCACTGCCTAGGCATATTCTTCTTGCTCTCCAGTATGAACATCAAGTCCTGGTTCAGCCATGCCAGCCTCTTGCCTTCCTTTCCTGGCTTCCAACACCAGAGGATGGAGAGCTCTTGTGTCCTAAAGAAAGTTTCCTTAATGATCTGCCAGGTCTGCTTGACTCCCTTGTACTTGAGGGCAGATTCCCAGGGAATTTTGTTGACCAACCCCCTGAAGAGTTGGAAATTGCCTTTTCTAAAATTAAGCTTCCTTATTTTGCTCTTTGCCTGACATGCATCCCTCAGTAGTGTGAACACTACCATTGCACAGTCACTACAGTCCACACATCTTCCAGTCCTGATGTAAACAATCGGTTCACTAGAGTTGGTAAGCAACAGGTCCAGCACTACATATCTCCTGGTGGAGCTGATTAGTACCTGGTTCAGGAAGTTATCCTCAACACATTCCAGGAACCTCCTGGATCACCTGTGGCTCACTGTGCTACTTTTCCAACAGATATCAGGTTGGTTGAAGTTCCCCAACAGGACAAGATCCTGTGAACGTGATGCCTCCTGTATCTGGAGGAAGAAGGCTTCATCAACAGGCTCTGCTTGATCAGTAGGCCTGTAGTAGACCCAAGGCGCAAGGCTCCCTTTGTTGCCACTGTCTCTAACTGTCACCAATAGGCTTTTGACTTTCTCATGGCCATTCTCTGGGTACAGCTCTTAACGCTCTATTCCTTCACTGATGTAGACAGCAATGCCTCCTCCTTTCATAGAATCATNCAGGTCATCCCCCAGCCTGTACTGGTGCATGCAATTATTCCTCCCTAGGTGCAAGGCTCTACACTTGCTTTTGATAAATTTCATCTGGTTTCTGACTGCCCAACTCTCCAGCCTGTCCAGGTCTTGCTGAATGGCAGCACAGCCTTCAGGCGTGTCAGCCAATCCTCCCAACTTCCTTCCCTGCCTGTCCATTCTGTACAGCTTGTAGTCATAAATTGCCACATTCCAGTTGTGGGAGTCATCCCACCAGGTTTTGGTGACAACAGCATTATGGTTTTCCAGTACTTCAGGGGCCTCCAACTCTGCCTGTTTGTTTCCTAAACTGCATGCTTAGGAGGCACAGAGGCACTTCAGCTGGGCAGCTGGTCGTGTCACCTTCTTGGAGGATAACTCTTTAATTCCTTTGAAGTGTCTGTCTTTAGTCTGCCTGTTGCCTTCATCACCATAAGACGCAGCAAGTTGAGGGTCCCCCCTGGCACCTTGTTCCTCTAACTTAGCTATGCTACCCCAAACCTTGTCATGGGACAGGCTTGTTATCACCTCCTTCTCCCTTCAAACTTAGTTTAAAACCCTGTCAATGAGCCCAGACAGCTACTGGGACAGAATTCTTTTTCCCCTTTCCCTATGATTTTTTTTTTTGTTAGATTTCTTATTTGTCTGATAGAGATTGACGTCATTTCAAAGATTAAGGTTTCTTATGTAAAGACATTTTCACTGAAAGGTTAAGCTGAAGAAGGAGCATGATTCCATGTTATAAGTAAGCTCCTCACTTCAAAGGGAATAAATTGACTAGAGATCCAATACCTTCTCACAAAATTACTCATGGATTTAAACTATCATTGACCAGAAACTCAGAAACAGTTCTAAAGGAATAATGTTGAACTCCATGATCCCAGCCTCACTTAACCAGAGAGTTTCTTGATTGCTCTTATTCTTTGAGTCTCTTCTTACTTTCAGCATCTGTTTCAGCACACATCCCAGTTCCATGGAAAGTCTCACTAAAAGATCATATTATAGGTTGGAGAAGAAAGCACTGTCTTGGAGGGAGTTATCTCTCCAGGCTGAACTTCACTGTGAGTTAGCTAGTGATTACAGCGAAGCTCATAATTCATTGCTTAAAAGAATACTGTAAAAATCTTTTTCAAGCTTTGGATCACAATGGTTTAAAGACAGTTGTACTCAATGCAGAGAAAGTTCAGACTGGTTCTTCTTTTTCCTGTTGATTCACTGTAGATGGCCTTCTTATTAGAATGCGATTTTTTTGAGGAAAAAAACCTCTTCCTGCTCATTTCAAAGTCTGGTAGTGCTTAAAACTGCCCAATCCAACTGTCTTCCTGCAGGAAAAAAAACAAAGTAAAACAAAACAAAACAAAACAAAACAAAACAAAACAAAACAAAACAATGTATAAAGTAAAGTTGCATTTCACTGAGGACCACATTTACCACATATACATTGTACACCACAATATGCACTTGTTAATGAAACTTTTTTACTTCTTTTTTTTTTTTTTTTTTTTGTTAATAATGAAAGGTAGACCTTATCTGAATACATTTTAAAACTAGTTCTTATTCAAAAATTATTATATTGTAGAGATCGTGGTCATATCATACAGAAAACATATCAAAAAATTATTTCCCATTCCAATCAAATTGCTAAGAAGATATTTATGGAGGGAAAGTGTGATGATGCTGTGTAAAGGAAGCTATTTCAATATGATATTTGAATATTTATATTTAATCTTTGAGGATAAATATTGAACACCTGATGCTTCACAAAATTAACTGTCTGATGCTGAACAGACCAGCTAATATCATTATGGAAATATTCTGAGTGTAATACTTGCAATTGACATGCATGTTGCAACAAAGCAGTGCAGTGGGAACTCTTATTTGCCATGGCAACCATTAATTGGATATCCAGGAGGCGGTGTTTTGCTTTAAATAAATCTGGCTGGGTCAGCAATCGAATGTGTCAAATAGAAGATTTATATTTTACATATTTTTTCACACTTTTTCTAGTTTTTGAATTATTTTTTCTTCATATCTATGTGTTTCTCAGAAAGGAATGGGATAAAATTGAATGGAACCCTGGGACGTTATGTTTTATGATTATTTTTGTGAATGTACATTTTGTATTTCTAAGTCTGACAAATAAAAGCTGATTGTAATTGCATTTGTGTTCCTGCCATGTGTTCTCAGGCCTCTTTCTCTGTTATTTCTTCCTCATGTGGCTATTATTTTGGATGAAATAGCTGTTTTGCATAAATCATTTCCATAAAAATATATAGTTGTTTTTTGATTTACAGATAGTTTTACATTGGAGACAGTCTTTATATGTATCAGACTTGGATTCTGATTGAAGTATATTGAAATGAATATGTGCAAAATTAGCTTCCAAATAAATGAATCCTAAGCAAATGCCCAGGGAGAAATTAATAACATTTGAAGACAATACATATTTCCGTCAGAAAAGTGTGAAGTGAAACTAAAAGGTCCTATAATGAGTCAGAGATTCCATAGCAATGCCATATCCAGTAATAACTTTTTTAGAACAAACCTGGCTATTCTTTTGCTGTTCACCATGGCCTCAAATTTCTGGTTGCAAATACTGTCAAAGAGACAGATGCAACTTGAAAGCACTTATGAATATGATTAATTTTATGAAAGTGACTAACTGTGCATAAGTCAAGGAAGATGAAGTTCTTATTTTCCTTGCTTATCTGTGGATACTTCTTATGAAGTTAACAAAGCAATATTTATATTCTCCCATAATACATCAGTATTTTCCTTGTTTGGGAAAGCTTCTATACTCAGTACAGGGCAGAATTCCTTAATGCTATCTAATGAAGATATTGATGTCTCAGAATTATGCCCACAAAACTTCAAACTGGCGTGCAACGTAAGACTGAATGCCTAGGATTGTTGTTGCACACAGAGCTGAACCCAGACCCAGAGCAGAATTCAGAGCTGGCTATGTGTGAAGCACTACCTACTTTTCGTGGGAGAATGCATGAATGCTACAGGTGGAGGAAGATTTATCTCTCATACACCACACCCCTGAATAATTTTCTGAAGCATCCCTGTCACCTGACATATCTATCTTAAAGATGTGGTCATGGATTTTGTGTTTTTTTTTGTTTTGTTTGGTTGGTTGGTTGTTTTTTTGCTTGTTTGCTTTGTTGTTTTGGCTTTTTGTTTTGCTTTTTAAGTAAAAATATTGTGATTCAATTTTTAAATATAATAATTATGTATGTAGGTTCTTAAACCCTTGCTTACCTGATAGAAATATGCAAAGGAGTTAGCATATAATCATACATTCTTGTTTAGAGCCCAACCTTCTTGTGGAAAACACATCACTGCATTCCAACCAATAGATTGCTATGTAAAAGTTACACTCCCTTCTTCTTCTGCATATATAGTACAGTCTTCATGCAATGCAGCTCATGAGCATGTTACATATCAGTATCTGTGAATGTCTTTTGCACTGAGCTTCTCTGGGAGTCTGGAAGATACAGTGAAATCTGTAGTTAGCATTTGATGTCTTTATTACTAGTTCTCAATGACTCTTTGGAGTAAAATTCTAATAAATATTTGAATAAATATGAATTTATGTGGTCTCCAGATTCTTTCCAGACTCAGGACTATACTATATTTTCATGTTGAGGAAAATTTCCTTTATTTCTATGGATGTTCGCTGAAAATGTAATGTCTTTTTTTTTTTTTCTCAGATGATTACTGGCTCCAGATTAAGTAAAATGCTTAAGTGAATTTAGTCTTGCTGTCCCAGAAACTGCTCATGACAGCTTTGTTCTAAACATAATGAGTGAATATTAATTTTAATTAAGGTCATCACTAAGATGCACTGAGCTGAAGTGCTGAGGCACAGCTATAACAGTTCAAAAGTCATGATGTTTATCCCTTTTTATGATATGCTGTTATGCAAGCAGTCTATCAACATAAGCACAACTTTCTAAATTGCTTTGTTATATTAACCCTGAGTTATCCCTTTTTGTCCATGATATAAAAAATAATAATAGAATCAGAATCATAGAATGGCTTGGGTTGGAAGGGACCACAAGGATCATCATGTTCCAATTCCCCTGCCACGTGCAGGGTTGCCAACCACTAGATCAAGTACTAATCGAATCAAGTACTAACCCATCCAACCTGACTTTGAACATCTCCAGGAATGGGCCATTTACAGCATCTCTGAGCAACCTGTTCTACCTTCTAGCACCTCACCACACTTTCGGTGAAAAACTTCCTCCTGACATCTAATTTAAATCATCCCTCCTTCAGTTTGAAATCATTCCCCTTGTCCTATCATTACCTATCCATGTAAAAAGTTGTTTTTCCTCCTTTTATATTCTTTCTCTAAGTATTGCAAGGCTGAAATGAGGTCTCCTCACAGCCTTCTCTTCTCCAGAAGAACAAGCCCAGCTCCTTCACTCTGTCATCACAGGAGAGATGTTCCAGCTCTCTGATCATCTTCCTCTGGACCCTCAACAAAAGCTCCACATCTTTAATGTGGTGGGGGCCTAAGATTTGGATGCAATACTCCAGATGGGGTCTCACAAAGGCAGAGTAGTTGCACTCTCAGGAAGACATCCTTAAAAAGTAGCCAGCTTTTCTCCACTCTATTGTCTCTAAGGACAGCATCTCAGATCTCATCCAATAATTCCTTAAACAGTCCGAAGTTTGGTCACCTGAAGTTCAGAGTTCTGACTCCACTCGTTGCCAGGCCCACATTCTTAAGAGATTATGAACTCAACCAGGGCATGGTCGCTACAGCCCAGACTGCCTCTGATCTTAATGTCCTTATCAGTCTTCTCTGTATCAGTGAGCACCAGGTC
This sequence comes from Odontophorus gujanensis, assembly GCA_013399175.1. Classification (NCBI taxonomy): domain Eukaryota; kingdom Metazoa; phylum Chordata; class Aves; order Galliformes; family Odontophoridae; genus Odontophorus; species Odontophorus gujanensis. The sequence continues at coordinate 58,514 of VXAB01004164.1, read as the reverse complement.
CAGAAATGGTTCACCTTAAGGAATGATATCAAAGGAGTGACTAGAATTAATTGTAGAAAGGAATTGAGTAACAAATAAAATAATATTTCATAAGACCATTTACAGTTATTGGAACTAATACTTTATTTGTATTCTACTACAATTACTATTTTATGAGAGATTTTGCATGTTTTAATATATAGATATTTTTTCATGGAGGTGTCCTACTTCTACCTCCAGGCTTTGTTGAGCCAGGTATTCAGAGATTTAAATACGGGACACAATCTCCATTATACTGGGTACTGAGCAAGCAACGTTTCAAAATTAGTATAATGTTGATTGCCTAGCTTACATATCAAAAATGAGATTAGCAACAAGAGGTAAGCATATTTGTGCTAATACATGCCAAAGGGTGCCAGTGCTCAGTTTACCAATGCCCTTAAAAAATATGGCATAATTTTTTGTTTCTATTTGGATTGAACACTATCATATGACTTAATAACATGATACAATTTAAACCAAGTTCTTAATATTATTTTAGAGAGGCCTCCTGTATAAAACAAAAGTTCTTCTAATCTCTTGTTTTGTGCTTCATTTTCAAAGATTTCAGGATGGCTACAGGCGTATTTTCTCTCATTTCTAAGTGCATATTAATATTTGAATACTACTTTGCTGTGGAAAAAAAGAGAGAGGGGGGGAAAGGTGTTCTTTTTGTTTGTTTTGTCGTTTATTTGTTCATTTCTAAACTAAAAGGCTTCCAAGTTATTTATCATTTCTTTTTCTGTGTGAACTGCATAATCTCTTTGGGGGTTATAGCTGCCATCTAGGCAGCAATCATTTCACAGAATGTGACATTCCTTTTTTAGAATTCAGTTATGTTTTCTCTCATATCAGACAACATAAAATTTTGATATGAATTTTGGTCTTTTGACATCAGTAATAGTTAAAATTCATGGCAGACAACTTCTCAGATGACAGAGTGACGAAAAATTCTTTTACAATCCATGTAGATAATGACTGAGAATCAGAATGATTCAGCAATGTCTATTACAGTGCAAATAGTATTTATTCATTTAACTTCTGCATAAAGAGACTCTCAAGTGTTTAGTTGTGCATTCATTAACTTTAAGAGATGGAAGTTCTTGTGACACTGAAGTTGATGACTGGTTTTCTTCACTTGGGTGACACTAGAAATCCTCATCCTTCTTACTCCTTGTCTTGGCTGCCAATCTCATGAGTGACCTACACCTTAATTATGCTTGCAATGACTGGGACATTTGTACTAACTGTCTCTCTTTTATCAGGTATATTTAATGTTGCTGACCTTCCAGTACACTGGCTAGTAGAAGTTGAAATATAATGAATGCTACAGTTACTTGAGAGTTAGATTAAACAAGTGATAGAAAAGATAGTAAGGGAATGAGTAAATATGCCTCAATGGTGAGCGAGGGTGAGCAAAATTACTTAAAAATGAATTGCAGATATCTGGTTGCATTTCCATATAGTGTTTAGGAAATGATATAGAACTACTGGTCAAGATAAGTGCACCTTTTTGTTGTTTCGTTTTCTTCCTTTTTTCCCATTTTTTAATTTATCCCCGCCTACAAATTATCAAAGTTCCTTTTTGATAAAGATCTTGCTACAGTCATCAATGCCTACTTAATTTCCAAGTTAATGACTCACATTGGATAAATCTTAATTTTTTACAGAAAACATAGTTGTTCAAATTCAGAAAGGTTGGCAATTAACTGCTATATATTATTAAGGGAATTATACTTGTAATCTTTCATTCACAATGAAATAATCTGGTTTCTACATAGCTTTTACACCTTATTTTTGACCCTATTACTTGCATAAAGTGCTAGTAAAGTTAAGATCATAAAATCTGCTTTTTTAAAAGTAATCCTTTTTTAAAAAATTAAGTAGCATCTGAGAAACTAGATAATTTGAAGAGGGGACTAAAGAAAGCTATAGAAGTTCTTTTTCTTCCTCACTGTTATGTACAGAAAGTATCCAGCTTAAGTTATCAGCAATACCTGCAGACTTCACTAGACTTTTTGCTAGTATCAATATTCATATTGCAAAATATCTACGACCGTTAAATGGCATTATATTCTACTTCAGCAAATACAGCACAGTTCAGAGATACTAATGAATATTCTGTGTTGGAAGGAACTCACAAGGATTATTGAGTCTTACTTCTGACTCCATAATGGATCACTCAAAATTCAAACACTATGTCTGACAGCACTGTCCAAATGCTTCTTGAACCACAGCAAATTGGGGCTGTGACCACTGCCCTGGGAAGCCTATTCTAGAACCCACTGCCCTCTGGTGAAGAACCTCTTTGTAACATCAGTCTGATCCTCCCCTGACACAGCTTCATGCCAATCCCTCAGATTCTGTTGCTGCCACCAGAGAGCAGACATTAGCATTGTCCCTCTGCTCCTCTTGTGAGAAAGCTGTAACATGAAGCCTCTCCTCAGTCTCCTCTTCTCTAGGTTGAATGAACGTCAGTCACTCCTCATATATCTTGCTCTCTAAACTCTTCAGTGCCCTCATAGCCCACCTTCGTATGCTAAGGAAAAGAAATACTATCATTTTAAAAAGCTTTGTAATTGTAAATGGTGTGAAGTTTACGTAAAATGAAGTGGGAGGGTTTCTTGAGAACCCACACATTTATAGTTGATTGTGCTTTAGCAAGAGGTTCAAGTGGATGATCTCCTTATGTCCATTCCACCCCTATAATCCTATGAACTGTGTTTGAGATGACAACTAATACTCTAGATACACTGCTTGAGGAAACGTCAGAAAATGCTATTTGGTAGAAATTCATCGTCTGCTTCTTTTTTCTTTCATAGCTTCATTTTTACAAAAATACTCATAGTTCTTTATTCTTTTTTGTTATCAGATACTATGGAAGACCACAATTTTTCATTTGGTAAGCTAACTCACCTGCCAAACTTTGGTTTACAGTCGAATTGTTGCTTTTACACAGAAGATAAAATGTCAGCCCCGCCCTACTCTCATGCTTCAGCCCCCCAGAAACCCTACACAAAACCACAGCAACTTTATTTATGGAATCTTTTTCTTTTATAATGGTTTGTCCTCTTTCTGTTCTCTGAATGTTGGAATTGTATTAGTTCCCTGACTCACTCTGAATACTGGCCATGCTGGTGCCCCATGCTGCTCTCTGAATGGTTTGCATGCCCATGCCACACTCTGCACTCTGAATGGTGTCCATGCCATTCTCTAGATAGCAGACATGTTTCATTTCCAGGCTGTTCTCTGAATGGGTGTGAGTTAGTTTCACACCATTCTCTGAATGATGGCCATGTCTATACCCGAAGTTGTTGTCTGTTCAATGACCATGCATGTTCCCCATGTTGTTATCTGAATGATGAATAAATCTGCAATATTTATTGTTCTCTGAACAGTCAGCATGTCTTGTCTCCACACTGTTCTCAGGATATTTGTCATGCCTCAGTCTCTTGGCATTCTATAGAAGATCCACCTCCAAGGCTTCTACATCATTCTCAAGATGACTGGTGTGACTTGACATCTTCCTGTTCTCTGAATGTTGGATGCAACTTTGGCATCATTCTCTGAACAGTGGGCACACCTGGTCCCCATCCTATTTTAAGGATATTGGTCACGGTTGTTCAATTTGGCATCTTCTGAAGGATCCACTTCCATGGGCTCTTCCTCGTCATTCACTAGAGTACATGAATGACTTGGTCTCACCTTTCCCTTGGCAGTGGACATATCCATGTGCCATATGTGAAGGGCCAAGCACACTCTAGCACCACATATACAGGTCTATATGGACACACCTGTCTGTGTTGGGTGTGGAGTGTCTATGACCTGAGTGAAAACCTCATTGTGGAAGATGGAGGAGAGTCTGGGATACTGAGGGTCTCTCTCTCATAGGGATGGTGTCCCTGTGTCATTTTGCTAGCTAGAGGGAAAGTCTGCCCTTGGGCACAGGCACTGCCCTTCTTATGCCTTTTTGGTGCCCAAAGCTGCATGCAGTGCTCGAGGTGAGGCCAGACAGCACAGAGCAGAATGGAACAACACCTGCCCTTACCTGGTGGCAGTGCTAGGCCTGATGCATACAGAGTATAGTTGGGCTGCCAGGACACACCATTGAATCATGTTCAAGTTGCCTTCAACCAGGACCCTTAGATACTTTTTTGTAGAGCTGTTCTCCATGTTCTTGTCCCTCAATTGATGTGTATTGCTCCCTGGTGCAGAATCCAGCATTTTTGCTAAATTTCACATTCCAGCCCTCTAATTTATCAAGGTCTCTCTGAAAGGCTGTTCTGCCCTCAAGGGAGTCAACAACTCCTCCTAATTTAGTATCATCTGTATTGTAGACATTTTGCCCAGGAGGATATTGTGAAGGACAGCATCAAATAATATGGTGCTTCACCTATACTGCTACATTTCTTTTGCTTCCATTTTGATTGTTATAATTCTTCAGAATCAGAAGAAGAAAAAAAAAGATAATAGAAAAGCTGATAGAAAACCTATGATTAATTCTTGAAAGTCAGACTACAACTGAATAACATAGACTATAAAAGAAACATCAACACATTTTCCACTCTTTCAGTTATCTTGTAGACTGCGCAGTCACCAGGCTTTGAACTCTTCTCTCTCCTTGGAGGAATAAGGGTCCAGATGGCCTTGAGGTCTGCCTGACTTTCCTTCTGATCACACTTTCCCACACTGAGCTGTATTACATATAAATCTTGGACTCATACACAAGAGAGCACCAGGAGACAGACTAAAATTCAGTTCTGAATTACTTAGAAAAAGCCACAAGTAACAGGACCTTCTGAACAGTACACTAAAGCATTTGAAAAAAACATAGCAAAACATCAAACCTTTCTGAAACATCCCTGAGGCTTGGTTAAAAGTATGGTAACTCCAGCTTTTTAGCTACAAGAAACTGTGAAGAGAAGAAAAAAAAAAAGTTGTTCTGAAATCCAATAAGTTATATATAGTTAAGAGTTTATATACTTTGTATAATAGTTTACATTATTTAAATATTTCTATATATAATATAGATTTGCTTAGCATGTGTTCATTCTTCCTGAAACAGGTAATGGTGATTGCATTTGTAAAGTAGTAAACCCAAGCAGATGGATAAACACTGTATTGAATGATGTTGCTGAGTGGATTCCTTTTTATCTACTCTGTTTTGCACATCTCCAGTGCCAGTTTTCATTGCAAATTAAACAGGAGGGTATCAAAGTGTTTGTCTGAATCCAAGTAACCAATTACTAGTGTATACATTTTCAGCTGTTCTTCATTGGAATATTTAAACTGGACAATATCCATGCATTACATAAGGAGTAAAACTTCTCTGTATCTTCTATTGTATATATCTTCTATTCCAAAATATAAACCTAAAAAAAACCTTGTCCTCCAATTAATATCAAATGCACATAAAACAGTGTAAAAAGCTTAAAAGCATTTTTCCCATTATAGTTTGGCTATGCATTTCCACATCACTGCACACCCAGATTTTGCAAGAGTAGAACCTTCCTCTGAGAAGCTTACAAAAGGCCTCAGAATATATAGTCAAAACTGGATTTACCTGAAGTTTTTCCTAACTTCTTGAATCAGCAGCATTGAATGCCATTTCACAGAAAAAGGAGCTCACTGATTTTTTTTTCTACTTTTTTCCTGGTCATAAATGTAATGAAAAATAACATTTTTCTGTATAGAATTTGTGAAAGTTTTGACTTTCACCAGAATCTTCTAGAATGTGAAAGACATAGTAACAACTTATTTGAGCTGATACTGTTCAGAAATAGCAAGTTTCCCTGGTTTTGGGCCACTTCTTCTGTCCCTAAATTCAAGCAGCTTTTTTTCTTATTCTCACTGTCCTCAAAGAAAACAACACTGAAATTAGTAACCTTCTAACACTTTTGGTGTGCTGCTAATGCAGTAGTCTCATGGTCTTCCTAGCAATGCTGCCTTCCAGTGAATTCTGTCATAAGAAAATGCTGATACTTTTCCATATGAAAGCCTTTTCTTTCATACAAAGCTTGAAACTTTTATATATATAGATATAGATATATAGATATTTATAAAATTTATTTTGCTCTGTTCAAAATAATGTGATTAATGTTACAGGAGAAGGAAAATAAATTAAATCAAATGCACATTATAATTCATAATACTTTTTTTAAGGCATCCTTATGCAATTACTGAAACAAACAAACAAAAAAAGCACTATTTTGCTGCTCATTGTTATTTAAAATTCTACTAGCAAGTCTATGAAATTCCAGGGTGTTTGGCAGTTTTCAGCTTTTGGTGCTTCTGCTCCAGAGCACTATTTAGCAGTCTTCTGGTTATTTATGGTTAAAAGATCTGGAGAACTATAAATAACATTTTTTCTTGATTAGATACATATAGGCAAAACATAGTTTACAGAAAATATAGTATTCTTTTGATAGTTTGAAGTTTGATTATGTTTTCTCATAGTGTCTCTATCACAGCTCTTCTTTCAGAGGAGGAACCTGTTTAAAATAGCAGTTTTCTCATTGTTGACATAAATTCTACTCATTAAAGATAAGACTTAAAAATGCATGCATCAGTTTACTGTTGTTATCAAAAGAACTTTAGAATACTGCATTATTTTGATGTTTGGGCTATAGTTTATATTCTAAGAAGGTGTAGTTGAACAGTAGAAAATCCTTTAAAAAAAGCCTATGAGTCCTTGAGACTTGGAAAAATTGAGAATTCAGAAGAATTCAGCCTACACTCAGTATATAAAGTACGCTTTTAAAAGATGTCTACTTTCTTTCTGCAAAGCAATGATGTGTCTGTGAGAAAAGATGATTAAGACTGTAACAGTTTATTTGCCAGACTAACACCATCGTATCTGTGAGCTTACCCACTACTGTATAAATCCTCAGTCCATAAAGGGCTGGAATCACCACTGGTTACATCAAAGGGCATAATGCAAGGGGCAAATTGTGTACCCTAATGTGAGAATAATGTGAAGAGCAGTGATTGTTTCCTGACCTATCTATAACTATCACAGAAAAATACTGGGGGCTAAGTAGACATGAAACTTATTTAATTTTATTACCTTTTGTCCGCCAGGAACAAAGGAAAAAAAATGCATCTATTCATCAAATAAACAGAAATATCTGTTTACTAAATGCATAAATTCATATTTCTAATTTTTACCTCATAAAACATTTTTGTTTGTTTTCTTGCATGTATGTTTTTCTCCATTTGTAATAATTCTATGAATAGACAAACTGTTTCAGTTAATAGAAAACTGTGTTTCAGGTACATAAAATTAAAACATGAATTTTAACTAAAATAAAAAACTTCAGGGGAGAATAAGAAGTTATGGACTTGGAAATTTACCCTTTGAACTGTGCATTTTCCTGATCTATTTTTTTTCTTGTTTATTCTTTCTCTTTTATGTAGTTAGAAAAAGAAAAAAAGAAGTAATAGTCAAGGAGAAAACAAAACAAAAAAGGACACTGCACATATATTTTAAGTGTGTGGCTAATACAAGAAATGATTATCTCTAAGGAAAAAAAAATAAAGCAAAACTAAAAATTTAAAGTGACTAAGAATGTTCAATTGGAAAATAACTATTTTCTACTGCAAATATTTAGGTTTTGGCAACATCAGTAACTGTATCATGTTCAGTGTTCCTACTTTGCACTACTCAGAATTGTGCATCTATCATTTTCTGTAGAACTCAAATTTCACTGGAAATAATTAGGACATTTGTTGGCTTGAAATTTCTCAGACTGAAGAGAACACTTAGTTTCACATGCAGGTCATGTTAAATTCCCAGTGGGAAATGCTGGATTTAAAGATTTAATTATTGCTCATCTGTATTCTAGTGGGGAGGGTGTTAACCATTTATGGCATTTAATATCTATTTCATGACTCAAGACTATGAAACTAAATGCGGTGATTTTGGTGTTCTTTATAATATGTATTGAATGAATAAATTCAAAGCCCAGATAGGGTTTACTGTATTTTCTTTCTTTTTCTTTTTTTTTTTTTTAATTCTGTTCCACTTTTTAAAATTCTTTCTATACCAAAATCAGTGAACAATACTAATGCCTTTGTGGGTTTTATTAAACAAACTTTTCTTTACCATTTTTCCTATTACTTAGTTAAGAGTGGAAGGCAGTTATTTGGTCTCATTTCTCATAAAAAATGAATTTTAAATTTTCTGATAGAATGGGATTCTAAAACTTTTAAAGTCAGTGAGTTGTATGACTTGTTTCTTTAAGACTATTATTTATTTCATTTGTCTCCAGATCCCAAAAGCTTTGTATGAATAATTGCTTTCTGCAGGCATGACAATAAGCAATCAGTCAATTCTATTACAGCCAGGGTGATACTGTGAGGGCTATGCCCAATGTCATCTGCTTCCCTGTAATGCATACCCAACACATTCCAAGTTCCAGTGTTTCCTTGTTATTACATTTTATATCATACAGCTAACAATAGATTAATAGTGACTTTGGGGCATGTCTGCTGTGAATACAAATACCAAGAGACTAATTATTTTGTTTTAAAAGTTTGATTTATAAAAGGATAAGGATATAGGAAAATACATTTTTGTTCCTTTCATCCAGAATAATAACAAAAAAAAAATTATTATTAAATACTATAAAGAGGAAATATGTACCTATGTTCAGAACATAGTGATTTTTTTTGTTTTTTTTCCCTCCATATTTTTTCCCCTCCATTCATTTGTACATCAAAATTAAATTAAATGTACAAGCAGGTCTTGAATATCTCCAGAGAAGGAGAATCCATAACCTCCCTGGGCAGACTGTTCCTGTGCTCTGTCAAACTCAATGTGAAAAAATTCCTTCATATATTGGCACAGAACTTCCTATGCTCCAATTTATGGCTGCTTGCCCTTGTTCTGTCCCCACAGATCACTGAAAAGGGGTTGACCATGTCCCTTTGACTCCCAGACTTAAGATATTTATAAACATTTATAAGATCACCTCTGAGTCTTCTTTTCTCAAGGCTGAACAGGCCCAGGTCTCTCAGCCTTTCCTCATGGGGGAGATGCTCCAGGCCGTTTATCATCTTTGTGGCCCTCTGCCCGACTCTCTCCAGGAGATCACTGGTTGTTGTTTTGTTTTCTTTTTTTTGTACTGGAGAGCCCAGAACTGGGCATAGTACTCCAGGCGAGGCCTTGCCAGGGCAGAGCAGAGGAATCACCTCTCTTGACCTGCTGGTCACACTTCTTTTTATGCATGCCAGGATGCCATTGGCCTTCTTGGCCACCAGGGCACACTCTGGCTCATGGCCAGCCTGTCATCCACCAGGACCCCCAGGTTCTTCTCTGCAGAGCTCCCCTCCAGCAAGTCATGTCCCAGCCTCTACTGATACCTGCAGTTATTCCTTTCCAGGTGCAAGGCCCTACACTTGGCTTTTGTTAAACCTATGGTTTCTTGCTGCCCAGCTCTCCAGTCTGTTTAGAATTTTAGCAATGTTTAGAAGTTCTCTTTTAGTACTATATTGACAAATCTCTTGATTTTTTTTAATACTTTTATTCAAATAAATCTATGTAACTTACTTAGAAATTTATCTTGACCCAGTGCCAGAGTTGTAAAAAAATCTAAATATCTTTGTGTAAAAAGATACACAAAGTACCAGAAATGAAAGAAAGTTTTATTTCAGCTGAGAGTTAAGAGCTGTAATGGATTGAATCATGGTAAGGACAGGCAGAACAAGGCAAAAAACAAGAAGAAATGTGAAGGATAAAGAATAAAGAAACTGAATGATTGTAGCCCTGCTAACAATTTCCTATTATTTAATAAAAACCTGACAGTAGCAGAGGGTACAGGTGTAGAACCACAGACAAAAATCTAATGGTCTTTTGGAAACAAAACCAACAATGCCAGGTTAGCTGTGACTAAGCATTACTAAGCTGGCAATTTGAGTGGTTAGGCATGCCCATTTTGTGAGACACAATGGAGTTTGGTCTGAGAAGATCATAGGCACTTTTCACTATCCTTACCTCATCTTTTCTTCCCTTTATAATTCCATCTTTTAATTTTAGATTTCAGCTTGCATTGATGACAGCCTGAGAAACTAGAAGAATACAGATATGATCTTAACCTGTTCAAAACTGTGTGTAATAGAGGACCAGGAGCCAGTAAGGGCCCATCTTTCCCAAATCACCATTTAATTGCTGACAATGGTGGTTCGAAGCGTGTCTGCATTATATATTTTCTTAGCACAGTCTGTTCTTGTGTTTTTCTATGGAATTATTTATTTTTATATACTTCTAAAACCTGTTTTACCTGCTTTACAAGGTTGCCTGCTTGTAGGAACCACTGTTTGTCCATTACAATTTCTATTTACAGACTGGAGCTTCTTGGTATCATCATTTCCGAACTTTGATCACATTCTGATCTAGAGTAGACAATTCACTTTCATGCAAAATAAACTATATCTATACCAAACCTTGCATAAGATGGAAAACAATTATAAGAAACCAAGTGTATGTCCAGATGACTGTCCTGCATGCAGTTGTTTGCTGAGGTGGTTTTAATCTACGTATTGTTAGTAGGGGTTGCTGCAATAACTGCAGTTTCCTCCATGTACATTCAGACCTTGATTCAGAAAATATGGATGGTTTAAAAACACATAGGAAGGATTACTGTAAGGGAAGATACATTAGAGAGTAATGTAAAACTTACTCAGAACTGTGAAAACTGTAGTGTTTTAATAAATGAGGCTGGAATGATTCCAAGATAGGAGGTACAAGCAGATCATATGTAAGGACAACAACTGATAATTTAGAAATATATTTATGAAGGTGTAAATTCTCTGTTTAGATTATCATTTTATCCTATCAACAGAAAATTTAGCATTTTATTCCTGTTTGAAGGAACTTTCTTGGAGATGTATGGGAAATCATTGCAACACAGATTGCTTGGTTTATATAACTTATACAGTATTGTGGGTGTCAGGAAAAAGAATGAACTGATTAAACTATGAATGAACAGAAAATATTGTGCAGAATATAATACATCTATTACTAGAAGTGTGAATGTGGCATTGTAAGCAGCTGTATGACAGATATGACAAAATGTGTGCATATACAAACTGTTCAGAAATAATCTATTTATTAATTGACTGGATGATAAAATCCAAGTGGCCTTGGATTGTTACTTGTTTTTTCTTTGAATGTATTTTGAGTAAGTGAATGAATATCAGCATCACTGAGAAGAACCTTACTTGAAGTACAAGAAAATATATTTTTAAACAAATGTCATAAAACACTTAAAGTGCTTAAACTGGCCCATTTGAGAACAAAATTTTGTTTTTAATGGCAAAATCACAAAAAAGGCAATGACCACAATGTTATCTCTGACCTATACTTTAAGAATTGCTGGTATCAATATCACTGCTTATATGGCATGTTATTCTTATAACCTATAATAATCCTGCATAAAAATGATTTTCTACAATCAATCTTTGAAAGAAAACATGCACATAGACTCTGAAAGGCTCTGCACATGTGGGTATATTATACAGCATTAAATCTCCAAATGTGTTTTTACTTTCTATGTGAAACTGCATGAACAGCTGTACTCTCATAGCACAAATTAATTCCAGAAGGAGAGAAAAAAAAGAAAAAAAAATCAACAAACTGCAACAACCAATACACAGGTAAATTATCACTGAACTTGGCCAAGTATATTTAATAAACACTTGGATGAAAAATTAAAACTGCCTTGTATCTTAATTGGAAACTGTGTTTGGAAGAATCAGACATGCATTAGAGCGATACCGTCACCAGTAGCTGTCAGTTCAACCAGATGACTTAGCTGCAGGATGCCTTCTGTGTGTCACAGAGCCTTCTCAAACTGAGGAACATTCTGCCACTTGCTGCAGTTGCATGGCTGTTTTACACAGCAAGGACTGCATATGTCAGTATAACCCTGCATATCCCTAATTTGTATTGTCATGTGAGAGCTCAAACCTGGAATGAGGCCCTGAAGGCACAAGAACTAATGAACTCTGCCTGACATTACAAGTGTAATCCATCACCTACATGCAGTGGACCTTTTCTTTAGACTATGTTGATGAAATTTCCCTAATCTCTCACATCAAGTGACATTTTCTTAACTGTGTAAGACAGAATCTTCTCCTACTGTTAACTTTCTACCATGAAATAAATTGTGGTTAGTATATTCTAATTTGAAGTACTTCTCATTAAAACAGGAAAGAAGATGGAGAAAGAATAGAAAGAAAATGACTAGCTTAGTCTTCTCTTCTTAGCTATACACATTAAAGATAAATATAGAATTAAATGAACACTGATATAACATTAGCATTTATCAGAAACGAAATAGATATATGCATGGATTTCAGTAGTCATCCAGTTTCATTAACATTGACACTAACATAAAGTAGCTGAAATTGTGCTAACCTAAACTTATTTTTCCAAGTCCTGCTGAATTTTGTATTAAGGATTTCTGACTGCCAGTTTTCTGCAGAAGATGCTTTCTCTCAATACAGCAAAGTTTGGAAATAATTTCTACCAATGTTTTTCAAGAAAAAAAAAATAATATACAGTAAGAACAACATATCCTATTACTGTTACTGTTATATAGTAAGTATGTACTTACTTGTATTTCTAAAAGACATAGTCAATGAGAAAAGGAGTCAGAGTTCAGTCGGAGAGCACCTAGAGAGCAGCACAAAGGACCAACCACTCCAGCCAATAAAACAATTTCATCAGAGGCCTCTACATAAATATGCATAGCTTGGAGAATAAACAGGACTTAGAGGTGTGCACACATGCAGGGTTATATTCATATTGGTTTTATTAAAAACTTAAAATTTAATCCAAATGTGTTAACGAAGACAAGACCATTGCTAAATCATAATGACTTCTTTAGTGAAAACTTGATTTATGAAGGTTAAAAAAACACAAAAAAATCTAGACCAAGAATACCTATTAATATTAGAATGAGTTCATACAGAGAAATCCTTCGGTCTTGATTCTGAATTAAAGGCAGTCTGGATCGTAACAGTGCTCCATTCTGTCTTGAAGTTACAAAAATGGAACCAAAGTTTATTGAATTAGTGCATTTAATTTAAGATGGGATTCTAAAAGACACTCCCAGCACAAATACCCCTTTAATGTAGACTCCATAATGAGCAATTTGTATGTAACTCACTTTCCTTACCAAGTTGGGAGGACGTACCTTCTTGATAATGATAGGTTCTATGAAAAAAAAAGAGACAGATTGTGATATTCAAGCCTATTTATGGTTTGACAGAAGTGTTTGAGCAGAAAATCCCGTCAAGGATTGTAGTACACTCATGCACAGACCATGGACTATTGAACTTGGAATGTCATGGCTTCCAGGTTTTTTGCAATGGAGAAGTTTACTTCTCTGTAAGCAGTGAATCAGTGACCAAATGGCTCAATCCAACTACAGTAATAAGCTAGCATGACATGCACATGACCTTCAAAATCCAGTCTGAGTGCCCTTCTGCTATGTTGCTCCAGAACAGAAGAAGCTAAGCCTGCTTTTTAGTGTTCATTATTTCACTATTCCACTTTTCCTGGTGATTTTTTTTAATCTATCCATTTGGCTTATATTTAATATCTTTTCTTGACCCTTTGAATGGTCATCACTAATGCACTGATAACTTGGCACTTTCAATTCCACTGCTTAAAGTGCTGTTACACCAAGTGCTATACTGAGATCCTTCAAGGTAACTATTCTATGTAAACTGATAAATTATGCTCTTCTGTTTTCATGGTGTTATGTTAAATGGCCAGTTCACACTGCAAAAGACAAAAAGCACTGTATGTGGACCAGTTCTTATTAGGATGCTTGGCAGCAATTTAATCCAAATAAATTCAGTTCAACTAATTTTTTGGAAGACTGTTCATCTAAGTTTGGTTATTCTGATTTCAGAAGTCTTACATTATAACAGATGAAATTTACTTAGTATGGAAACAATAAATCTCCATTTCACTTCTATTAAATTACATTTTTTCTGGAATACAGAGCTTTTTTTTAGCCAGATTCATGTCAATTTTCTTTTGCATTCCCATTTTTTTCAATTTGTTTACAACATGTATTATTCAAAATGAGACTATAGTTGATTCCCTCAATAATGAAATGAGAAATAACTTCTTATTTATAAAAATACTTCCTTTATCATAAAACTGTATTTTTTCATTTTCCATAGATATTTTTAACATTACAATTAGTAAAATATCAAAGAAAAATTATGTGCAATCTTGATTGAATTAATATTATATAATTTTAACGTAGAGAAAAAAGCTAAATTACTGTTGGCAGCCCCACACAAATTAAACAAAATCGTTTGTCTGGACAATGCAGAGTTTTTTCATGAACTTTGGATTTTGAAAACCATAGTAAGTTATTTTTTAACCACTTCCACTAACATTTTTCTTCGCCTTTTTTCCTGTCATTACTCATAGAATTTTAAAATAGCTGAGGTTGGAAGACACCTTGAAGATCATCTTGGTCCAACCTGCAGTGAGCAGTGACACCTCCCACTAGATCAAGTTGCCCAGGCCAACCATGGATTGGGCATCCACAACTTCTCTGGACAGCCTGTGCCAGTGCCTCACCACCCTCTGAGTAAAGTATTTCCTTCTAATATTTAATCTAAATATATCCTCTGTTAGTTTAAAGCACTTAAACTCTGTCCTATCACAACATTCCCCAATAAGAGTCCTTCTCTTGCCCTATTTTTCTACTGGAAGACTGCTATAAGGTTTTCCTGAAGACTTCACCAGACTGAACAACTCCAGTTCTCTCAGTCTTTCTTCATAGCAGAGGTGCTCCTGCACTCTAAACATCAACATGGCCTCCCCAGGACTGGCTGCAATAGGCTCACATCCTTCATATATTTGGGGATCCCAGACCTGAACTCAGTACTCCAGCTTATGTCTCGTGAGGATGGAGTAGAGGGGAAAATTCACCTCCCTCGACATGTTGGCTACACTTCTTTTCAGGCAGCCCAGGATATGAGTGGTTTTCTGAGCTGCAAGCATGCATTGCTAATTCATGATTGTTTCATCAACCACCTCCCATGTCACTCTGCCAGGCTGCTCTCAACTTACTTCCCACTCAGCTTGTCTTCAGGTTTACAGTTGCCTCAAACCATGTGCAGAACCTTCTGCTTGGCCTTGTTGAACTTTGTGAGGTTTGCATGGGCCCACCTCTCAAACCTGACAAGTTCCCTTTGGGTGGCATTTCCTTTGTCCATTGTGTCAAATAATAGTATTTCTTTTATCTTCTAGGATTAGCTTGACTATATAATCTTTTTTATATTAATGTATAAAATAACTTAAAATTTACCTCTCTTGACTGAAATGTTTTCTGAGCCTTGTAAAAGTGTGCTGGTTTTGTTGTTTTATTCAAAGCAGGGTGATCCTTATAATTTTCTGAATTTATCTATATACTTACAGAACAGATACTATTATCAATTCAGCACTGTCCCATATGGACTGTATAAACCATGATTTGAACTCTACTGTTGACTTTGTGATTTTGACTTCGTGAATGCTCTAGTTTTGACTTAGTTTGCTTTTACGTTGTTTTAGGAAGAAAATGTAAAGTGTGAAGTTGATATCGGTAGTCCTTTCCTATTATTCTTATGACTTCTCCTATCATTATTGTTTTAATATATCCTAAGATACATTTAATATATCCTGAGATATTCTAAAGGAAATATTTTATATGGTTGTATATATGGGTATTATATTAGAGGCAGAGAAAAAATCCAAGATAAAAATGTGCCCTGCTCCAAGTCTTATACAAAAACACAACTCCTAAGCATTCAAGAAAAAATACAGTGCCTTCTAAATCTTCCAAAGAAACCTGCTCTAGCTCAATAACTGTTTAAATTACTTGTGCTGAATGTTTATCCCAATGGGGATGCTTCTTAAAAAATACAATAAAAGGCTAAATAAAGCAGAGATAAGTTAAAACTACATGAATGAATATGGAGCATTTAATCGTCTTTTCATGCTGAAGTGTTAATCACAAATTTTTCTTATTTTCAATCCTTACTGCTGCTTTATCAGAAGTAATATGATGATTCTGTTGACAAAGCACAGCAATACAAAAAACAGTATTGTGTTCTGACTGATACTTTTAATGCTCAGTAATAGATACCTAGGGCAGACATAACACCACTCTATTGTGTTTGCTTTGTTTTGCATCTAAAATAATGATTGCTGATACAATTAAATGGAAATAATTTCTATTATATTTCTAAAAAAAAAAAAAAACCCTTATCTCTTAATAATTATTATTGACTTATTTTATATTATTTCATTTGTATTGCAACTGCTGACCTTCAGTTCCCGGCAATGATAACTTTCTCTCCTCTCTTCATTATGGTAGCGGTTCTCCCTTCCAAGTACCAGGCCCTGCCCCAGGCACACATCATCACTAGGCAGCAAGCAAAATATAGATGTTCTATTAACACTGTTTCAGCTGAAACCAGGACACTGATGTTCACTTATTTTCATAACAAACCTTTTCATTTTCTGTGCACTTTGACATGGTATTCTGATGAAAAAGCTGAAGAGATAAAAATAATCTAATATATATAACCTGTTCCTTTATGAAAGGATGACTGTGGTTTCAAGTTAAAAATAATATATAAACTTAAAATATCTCAGTGATAGTAACATTTATGCCTGCATGAACCTCCTGAAGTTCAGGAAGGCCAAGAACAAGATCCTGCAAACATCATTCCAGCCTGTGAGATGAATGGATTGAGAATAGCCATGCCAGGAAGGACTTAGAAAAACTGTGAGATGAAAACTTGGACATGAGCTAGCAGTATGCACTTGCAGCCCAAAAACCAACCACATTCTAGGCTGCATACAAAGAAGTGTGACTAGTAGGTCAAGGGAGGTGATTTTCTCCCTCTAGTCACCTGCAGTACTGTGCTTAGCTGTAGGATTTCCTACATAAGAACATGGGTCTGTTGGGAAAAGTCTGGGAAGGATTCCTGGAGGTGATCAGAGGACTGGAGCATCTCTCCTACAAAGAAAGGCTGAGTGAGCTGGAGCTGTGTTGTCAGGGAGATCTTATAGCAGCCTGACAGTATATAAAGAGGCAATACAGGAAAGATAGGGAAGGGCTTTAAACTATCAGAATTGAGATTTAGATTAGACATTAAGAAGGTTGGTGAGGCACTGGAACTTGTTATCCAGAGAAGCTGTGGATGCCCCATCCCTGGAAGTGTTCAAGGTCTGATTAGACAGGGCTTTAGCTAATGTGCTGTAGTGAAAGATGTCTTTCCCAACAGCACGTTGGAAGCAGGTAAGCATTAACAGTCTTGTACAGCACAAAGTATTATATGACCCACTTAGCAGCCCAGCTCCAGGTGTGCACCCATCATTCAGGAGCAACCAAACCACTGGTGAGCTATTAGCACTGTTTTGGCTGAAATCAGAAGGGAAAGTTGCAGCACAATTCTAACTTTGGGAATAGGTTTCAAGATTGACGAAAAATGATCAATTTTTTTACATTTGCAATTCCATTTTCAATCCACATAAACTCATTACCTAAGAATTTCCAAATGGAATGCAAGAAGTTGAAATTAGATATTCAATTGAAAAATTCCATCAGGTCTCTTTACTAGACTTTTATAAGACCTACTTTCCAGAGAAAAATATCTTGTTTCACAGCCTCCTTATACATGTCCTTGCTTCTTGGCAACCACTTCTATCAAACCATACTAGAGCATTAGTTTGACAAAAGAAAGCTCAAATATCCCAGTAGCTTTATGTTTTCGTTCCTCTTTTTAAGTGTTTTGATAAAGTATATTTATAATTTTTTATTATCTATGTAAATTAAGTGTATCTTTTATATTCAGCTCAAGTCAATTCCACTTCACTCAGTGTGGCCCGGGCAAGCCCAAAGATTGGATACCCATAAGCTGTATTTAGATGCCTGCTGGGTTAAACTACATCAGGGACCTATGCTCTGTATTTTTTTCTCTGAAGCCAAGAAGTGGGAGCTACATTCCTAATGGATCCTCAACACTGAATGGTTGTACTCTGAGAAACTAAAATATATTTTTCTTAACTTGCTCTGGGAAATGTACTACATTTTATATTGTTATAGAATCATAGAATCACTTGAGTTGAAAGGCACCTTTAAAGGTCATCCAAGTCCAGCTCCTCTACAGTTAACTAGGACACCTGCAACTAGATCAGGGCACTCTAAGCCTAGTCCAGCCTGACCATGAACATTTCCAAGGACAGGGCTTCCACCATTTCTTTGGGCAACCTGTGCCAGTTCTTCACCACTCTTATCATAAAAGAGTTTTCCTTTATATCTAATCTAAATCTTCACTGTCCCCTCTTTTAGTGTGAAACCATTTCCCCCTGCCAATCACAACAGACACTGTTACAGAGTCTATCCCCTTCTTTTAACTCCCCTCTGGATACTGAAAGGCCACTATCAGGTCTTCACAGAGCCTTCTCTTCTCTAGGCCAAACCAATTCTCTCTGCCTATTCTCATAGCGGAAGTGTTCCATCCCTTATCAGTAAGTCAATACTGTTCCTAGAATCAATATTGTTATTTAGAAAATGTGGGGAAAAAAATTACTCAGTCTTCTCAAATGTCACAGTTCAAAGTACTACATCATAATGATGAATCTTTCTCAGCCTTTCTCTAAATTCTTCCATAGAAAGTTGCTTTGTTTTCTTGAAAAAACTTGCTAAAGCTGCTTCATTGAAACTCATTGCCCATATCACCTGCTGAGGTATTATATAGCTGTGAGGTGACCCAGATCAATTCACATAGAATTTGCTTCATATGTTATGGGATGCTGTGATAGAAACTTACGGCTTACTTTTAATCTTTAAGGTGAATAAACAACATGCTGTACAAGCAGACTTTGAGTACTATTTTTTCCTTTCTCATTTAGGTATTTTGTATAGTGTTGTTTTTTTAAACTACTGATTTTAGTCCTTTGAGAATGTTATTATTTAGTCCAAGCTCAGTCCACTTCTGGCAATTGGATTTTCTGACATTGTAAGCCTCTGATACCACATTCTCTTCAAATTTAATAAATGCAAATTGAGTTTCAAAGTGACTGTATGAACACATGCATAGTTTTCTGACACATCTTGCACTGGGACAGTGCTCAAATGTCACACAAACTAAATGCAAGTTTAAAATACAGACATTGAAAAGGATGAAGTTGGGACACCTGTCAAAACTTCTCACCCCAGGTGACTGCAAAGGAATTGCCTGTTGTTCAGATGACAGCACAAAAATTGCTGTTTGGGCTGACTAACCATAACTGCAGTCTTATTCGACACTTTTAAACAGTTTTAGGAAGATAAAAATTAAGACACATAGAACAATCTTTGTAAAATTCAGGTTTCTTTCAGAATGAAATTTTTTTGCAACTATGGCAAAAATCCTGATTCATGTGCTTAACTCATGAATAAGTTTGAAGACACTTCCTTGTAAATAACAGTTGGAAAAGAACTGGACATTAAAAGTAGGCATGTGCAGTTTTATTTTTATTTTTTGGTAGTGTTTTTCTGAAAGTGAGCATTAGAAGAATTTATATCATTAGATTAACTCAGCAGAGATTGGTACTGGACTGACATATTCTCACAAACCTACAAACACAATTTTATATAAATAACTTTCATAAACATCTGCTTCTAGATCAAGTCATTCATTGTGTTTTCCAGATCAATGAATATCTGATAGATGATCTATTAGGTTCACTGCCCAGTTGGGCCTGAAGAAGGATTATTATTTGAATATATTTTAAAGTTGAACTTTTTTTTAGGCAGTAGTGGTTGATTACCTCTCTGTCTCCCTCTCCATGACAGTAATGACAATAACTATCTTTACTTTCTATGTTGTCTGTTCTCATATTAAACCAAAATCATTAACTGTTTTAAATAGAAGCTATTGTGTCTTCATGGAATTCTATACTGCTGAATATACCAGCATACTGAATTTTAAAGTCTGATCCAAAATCGCAAAGCTCTTATAGAGCACTTTATTCCAACCTGTCTCTAATGATCTAAGAATTGTTAATATCATTTGATATTTATATGCACACACATACACATTTGTCGGTTTTGTTATTCTTTCTATGAGTATCAGTTTTTACTCTTTTGATCCAACAGTCATTTGATGGCAAACAGAGAGAATAAGTGAAATCAATCTAGAAGCTATTTTAAATATATATATGTGTTAGCTTGAGTTTAATTTTCACTCTTCATGAATACTAACTTTCACATAAAAGAATCTGAAATGTATTTACGGCTGATGAATTCAAGGTATAACAACATGGACCAAAATAGGCAAAACGAGCTGATTTGTTTACTGACTACTCACGTGTCATGGTTTTCAGTGGTTGATTTTTTTTATAGAGAAAGCATATGTTATGTATTGGTGTTTGTGTGTGTGTGTGTGTGTGTGTTTTTTTGTTTTTGTTTTTTTTTTTTTGTTTGTNTTTTTTTTTTGTTTTTTTTTTGTTGTTTGTTTGTTTACCATCCCTACCTTTCTTTACTACTTATTTTTGCCCTTAAATACTTGCTTTTCTCCCCATACTCATTTATGGATATATTAGGGGTGCTCCAGAATTATTTCCTCCTATTATATGATGGCCCATGACTTCAGAAGTGGATGTTGGTGATATGACAGTAGAGGTTGAACCTTCTCACCAGTATTCTGTTCTATTTTGTTACCGTGTGACAGATAGTATCAGTGGGGCAGTCTGACAAAATGGTGTCTGAGATAGAAGTGCATTTGAAGCAAAGATGTATCACTGAATTTCTCCATGTGAAAAAACGGCACCCTTTGACATTCATCAACATTTGCTGAACATTTACGGAGACCATACTGTGGATATAAGCACAGTGACGCAGTGGGTGTTGAGTTTCAGCAGTGGCAAAAACGACAGAATCATCTATCTCCACTAGTGCCATTATTTACAAGCATGTTATGCAGGTTCTTGTTCACCTGTTTAAAATGCATAGCTAATGGTGATGTCTGTGCTGAAAAAATAGCGCTTTGTAGCTAAGAATTTGCTCTATTTAGTAATGTTGTTGTTCTCTTTTTATCCATCATAGTTTTCATGGAAATGAATAGGAGGCACTACTTTCTGAGTGACTATGTTACATGGACATTTTCATTATTTCTCCAGGGCTATTAATGCTGACATGAATTTCAAGCAACCAAAGTAGCTGCTTTCATGTCCTTTTAAAGGTATAGTACATGGCTCAGCAGTGGTCATGAAGAACTGCAGTCCCACTGAGAGTGCTGACCAAAGTCAGTAACTCCTATCTTCATTTCACTATCACACTGATAGCAAATTGTAACACTCAGTGCTCATTAGTTCCAAATTTAGAGTTATTTGATTTTACAAGCTCAGTTTATAACCTTGATCTGAGCTGAATTTATTCCAGCAATTTGAGTGGAACAATGTCCAGTCTTAGACGTCTGTACTTAACAAATTTGATGTTCAGGCTTAGAGAATCTATATTTAAAATATTGGCCCACCTTCCATGAGTAGTTCTTTCTGGACGTCAAGGTTGGGATTTGTGACTCCTCATTTTATTCACCTGAAGGCTAGGTGTCTTTTTAGTCCCCAAAAATATAAAGATGTTTATACATTTTTTTCATCTTTCTTTCTTTCTAGGCATGCCTTTCTCTCCTGATTAGAAAGTAATTTTTGAATCATTTGTACTAAGCACTTAGATTTTATACATTTAAAATTAAAAGAGAGTAATTCCTGTGAAAGTAAGGAATGGAGTTTTTTATTTTATGAAAGTGTTGGTAAGAATTTTTATTTTGAATAATTGGTCAGCCTGAATATATATGACTTATATGTGCTGTCTGATTGCCCTTGAAACATGTGGAAAAGTAATAGTCAGTATCTCTACTCTCGTCTATCCTCTTATTAAGACTCAGTTCCACAGGGCAGGTTTTTAAATTCAGAGAACTCTACCACATACTCAAAATCAGTACATGCTTAACCCTTTTACTGAAATATGAACCAAGATGTTTCTCTCATCAGGTTAAAAATGGTTTATACTATGTGGTTTATACTATGTCTACAAAAGCTTTGGGTAAGGAAATACAGCAAATCCATTACTAAACACAGCTTTCAATCAGTGCTAAGGATGGAATACAGTCACAATTGTTATGATCATAGCTACTTTCCTCCAACCTCTGGTGCTGTTCATATGCTCCATACAAGTATGCAAAGCTGGGAATATTACAGAAGAGAGGTTACTTATCGCTGTGTGTACCTAATAGGAACTGCATTTTTTACATCTGTAATTCTTCTCCTTTGTTTCACATGGAATATTTTGTATTGCTTTATATGCCACTAGCTATAATACTTTCAATACTCAGTGTAAATACTATGGAACTTAGATTATAGTTGCTTTCTTTGAAAGCTCAAGATCCTGGGCTGTCATTATGTTACATGTCCAAAAGGTGGAAGGAAGGTCAAGTACTATGGAGCACGCTGTCACTATCAGATATATTCTAATTTTAAAGTGCTTAATGTTTAATAGGTTGGGGTTTTATTGTTTGTTGGTTTGTTTGTTTGTTTACAATTGCTTTGAGTAAATGTAAATGCATTTGTATGTACTAATATAGCTAGGAAAAACAAAACAAAAAACAAAACAAGAAAAACCCTGAAATATAAAACATCAAAATTCTATCATGAAAAAAAATGAAATTCAGTAATTGAAGTTCCCACAAATATCCATCACAGGTTGTAGGTTTCCTGGATCCCTGTAGCTAATGGATTAGTTAATATCAAACAATTCTGTACAACATCCAATTAATGATAAGGATTGATAAGAACTAATGATAAGAACTAATTACGTTATGCGCATTCCCGAGGAACACACATCGGAGAGTGTCCTATACTACATATGAAATAATCAGATTTCAGAAACAATGAATTTCATTAAAAAAAAAATAAAAACTGACTTCTAAAAATCTTCATCTGTCCTTTCTTCCCATCTCTAAAATTCTAAATCCATAATTCCAGGCTTTTGATCCCAGGATTGTTTATTTTTTACTGTTTTCTTTCCCCATCATTTTACTTCTAACCCTGATCCAAATCAGGTGACACAGATACTAGAAAATTATTTTACAGAAGTAGTTACTAAATGTTTTTGTGCTAGAAATTATTTCTGACTATAACAATAAATCTGGGGCATAAATTATAACATTAGAACATTTGTTGCATGGTTAAAAACAAACAAAAAAAAGTTATCAAGACATATTTCAATCCTACTTCTTCCTTTAGGAAATTGTTTTTTAGTGTTTAATCCCAAACTGTAACAGATTGCACTGAATGTTTTTAGCCAGCATTTTTTCCACTTCTTGAAATCTATTTTTATTCTCTTTTTTACTACTATTATCTGTAATATTTAATTCTCTAATGTAATAGCATGTCCTTGTGTACATCCTTCCTCTAAACACAGAAGAAAATGACTTCTCGAGCATGAGAAAAATTCTCAAATTATGTGAAAATGACATAATGGTTTCCTGACAACATTAACTTAATCACAGGGGATCCAGAAGAAAACAGAAGGCTGCTATGATGCAGGCCAATCTGATCCACATTCATTAACACTGCTTTGGAATAATACCCTGGAGAGACGATCTGACAAAAAATCTCATGAAGTTCAGCAAGAAGTGCAGAGTCCTATTCCTTGGGAGGAACAACTCCAGGCACCTGGGATCACTGGATAGCATCTTTGCAGAAAAACACCTGGGAGTCCCAACGGATACCAAGTCAAACACAAATCAGCAATGTGCCCTTGTTGCAAAGAAGGCTAATGGTATTTTTTGTCTGCATTAGGCAAAGTATCTCCATCAGGTCAAAAGAAGTGATCCTTCCCCTCTATTCAGCACTGGTGAGGCCACATCTGTGTTCAGTTCAGGTCCCCCAGTACAGGAGAGACATGGACATACTGAAAAGTGTCCAAGGGAGCACCACCATGATGGAGCATCTCTCTTATGAAGAGAGGCTTAGACAGCTGTGACTGTTTGGCCTGGAGAAGAGGAGGCTCGGTGAGAATCTTATCAATATCTTTAAATACCTGAAGGGAGAGTGTAGAGAACAGAGCCATGATAGTTTCAGAGATGCCCAGAGCAAGGACAATGGAGACAAAAGAGTCAGTGGGTACAAACACACACAGGATGTTCCCTGTGAACACCAGGCAGCACTTCTGTGCTGTGCACAGGCTACCCAGAGGCTGTGGGGATTCCTGCTTGGAGGTCTTCAGAAGCTGTCTGGCTAAGGGCCTGAGCACACTGCTCTGGGTGGCCCTGCTGCAGCAGGACTGGGCCAGAGGGACCAGAGATCCCTTCCAACATCAGAAATTTCGTGATCTTTTCAGGAAATTGTGGAGATTTATGTGTTGATTGTATTTATATATAATACTAGTATATGTAACTACATTGAATGTCTAAATATTTTATTCTTTCAACACATTTAGAGAGCTCAATAATTCCTCTATTTTGAATCAATTGACTTTAAATTTACAAATCCAGTCTCTCAATTTTTATATTAATCACTATATCTCATGCCCATTTTGACAATATTTAAACTAGAAATGCATGTAAATGTATTATTTAAGTAATAATATTTTGTTAAAATTTGCACATATTAATTAAAATAGCTACTATATGCATTTAGATTATTAATATTTGAGATACATCTACATAAATATATATGTACATATATATGTGTGTGTGTGTGTATGTGCTATATATATATGTGTGTGTATGTATGTATATATATATTTATGTGTAGGAATATACGAATAACTACAATGACCATGAAATCCCAAACTACTTGCATTGGAAAAGCACCCTTGTTCATCTCCAGAGACAAGTTCTTCACAGAACTAAGTTAATTGGCTTGTCTAGTCACTGCAGTGACTTTCAGGCATTTGCAGTTAAGCTACATTTAATGTAGATATGAAGATCTAGTTCTCAAAATAGTACCTAAAGTCAGTTATCTCTCTGGATACGTGGAAAGGACACAAATGTTACTTTCAGAAGTGCTGAAAGACGATAAGAACAAACTTTTCTGTGTGATTTAGCTCAAATATGAACCAAGCTTTCAGGAAATTTGCTAATACTCAGTATTATGTATCATGCCCACTGTGTCCTTTACTTAAGATAAATATCAGGCAACTGAAGTTTCTCAATTAATTACAAGTTTTCATGATTCTACTGTCAGACAAATTGATTCTGTTATACTCTCTGTTTGATTTTCTGCTAGACAGCAAAAGACTTGGTTAGCAAATAAAGAAGTGTGGTTTGAATGGGTCTTTAATTAATTCCATTGAAAAATACCTCAAATATACCCTGAAGAAACACTGCTCCAAATTTGTTCAATAAAAGTTGTTTATCACGGTAATTATTTCCTTTAGGGCATTTCTTAGAATTTTCTCTTTAGCTATATAAAGGCTCCAAAAAGCCAGATTTTACTTTTGTGACCTTGTAGAAACACCTTAGTTTGAAAAATGTCAGGAGGGAAAAAAAAAAATCAAGTGTAAATATGTTCTATTGCCCATGTTAAGAAATCTTGCAGTAAATTAACCCGTTCTTGAAGCTCTACTGAAAATTCCATGTCTTTCATCCACAGTACATCTTCACAGGTATGGAATTACATTAAAAGGGATATAGGATAAAACAAAATATAATATATAATGTACTTGATATAATACGTTAAAATCATATTTTTCTTTGCATCTTTTTATGTAGTGTGCTTGAAGACGATAGTTGCATACCTAAAACCTGTGTTATCAATAGTTATGTATTATTTTTAAAAATCATACAAGATACTACCAATGTAAAGTAATTTTGACTGGCCACACTGAGTGTGGCAATGCTGATGACTTATCTGTTTGATTATTTGTTAGATTCAATGCACTAAATCAGGAATTCACTCAACTTCCAGCTAGATATGTTGCACTGGTTTTGAGTTGTTGATTCCTTTTAATTTCTCGCCTAAGTCAGTGTAAATCAGAAAGGGAAGAGCTTCCTCCTACTTAAATTAAAAAAAAAAAAAAAAAAAGGAACCTTTTAANTAAAGTAATTTTGACTGGCCACACTGAGTGTGGCAATGCTGATGACTTATCTGTTTGATTATTTGTTAGATTCAATGCACTAAATCAGGAATTCACTCAACTTCCAGCTAGATATGTTGCACTGGTTTTGAGTTGTTGATTCCTTTTAATTTCTCGCCTAAGTCAGTGTAAATCAGAAAGGGAAGAGCTTCCTCCTACTTAAATTAAAAAAAAAAAAAAAGCAAGGTACTCTTGAACACTTAGGTTTATACACCACAAAAATATTGACGGAATTCCATCCAGAGACGGTTATACAGAAATATATATACACATACATGCAGACACTTATACATGTAGACAAACAAACATGCTCCAGTTTGTGGATAACCATGGAAAAGCTGAGAAGTCAGAGCACTGATATGGGTTGCAATGTACTTGCATTGCTTCCATTTGATTGGGAAAATTATCTTCTACCTTATTCATAATACTTCTGAGTAAAATGCTCTTACAGTTATTTAATGCAACATATTGTGTATTAAAAAGTGAGACTAAATTTAAGCCAGTATGTTTACAGCAACAGAGATAGTTCAAAAGTTCCTGTAAATGCTGAGTTATTAATATGTAAATGTTTTAATAAGACTAGAGGCAATTTTTCCCCTGCTTTCGTACATTCATTGAGTTTCAGAGGAGACTGTACAAGGACAAATTAAAAAATAAATTGCACATAAAAAATGAATACTTTTCATTTTCCACCAAGAATTTTTCAAACTTGGCTTTCACATGCATACAGACATGCACATGAATACACATGACAAGAACAACAGCTAGAACCACAGTTTCTCCAGCTTGCAGTGATATGTTTGATACTGCCCTATAATTGGATTAGAGATACAGCTGGATTTGGTGTTGTGTTTTTTTTTTTTTGCTTAGTTTGTTTTGTTTGGTTTTGCTTTTCTTTTTTTGTTCTCGTTCCCTCCAAACAGCGCAAACAGTAATCTCTTCATGTTACCCGGAGGTTATATATTTAACTTAAAATGAAGAATGATGACCATACTGTTTTTAGTCATGGAGTTTTTCAACAGGATAAAATGTTACCTTCTGCCTTACACTTTAATTCAAAGACTTTGAAACTTTTAAGTTTTTATCAGAAATAACTTTTTTTTTTTTTTTTTAATCTACAAGTCACTTCCATTTCACTGTTAAACATCAGTATCAACATCTCTAGTACTCTTCAAAATATAGAGGAAAATATTTGTGATTGTGATTTTTTTAGGTGAGGGGAAGAAATCATTACTGTCTATATATGCTATTTTCCTGAGTGTGTCTCAAGTAAATAACTCATGGAGCATCAAATCATGAACAGAAATCTTGCATTTGATGCAAAGTAGTATTAGTTGTAAACACTCACTGTACCCAGTAGTTTCTTTTAGACTATAGTTGAACATGTTTTTTCATAAAATATAAATTTGGAACTTCCAGAAAATTATTCAAACAAAGTGTAATGACCGATGCTTTGTAACTTATATTATTTATTATTAACATGCAAGCACTTAATATAGGTATAACATTTTTACTGGCCATAAATAATCCTTGTTTCACATAATAATACTTATCAGAAATGGACTGTTTTTCTAATACACTTATCCTTTCTTTTTTAATATGCCCTTGATTTATAGCCACTATCAATAATAAGTGGGCACTTTGTTAGATTCTCTGTTAATTCCATCTGTTTTCTAGAATGCATATTTGTCCAAATTTTTCAAATATTTCTTCATTTGCCCTGACTTGTAATGTATAGAGATGTACTTTTGTGTTTCATACCTTACTTTACATTCCAGACTTTCTCAGCCATTTATATGTACTCATTTTGATCATTTTCTTATTTATTAATTGAAATATTTTCTGATTAGTATTTAATTTCTTGCTACATGCACCCATTTTATTCTATTCATGAATCAGTGGAAATGTGGTGGGTTGACCTTGGTTGAATGCCAGGCAACCAACCAGCTGCTCTCCAGTTACTCTCCTTGACAGAGCAGGACAGAACGCAGAAGAAATATGATGGAAAAGCTTATATGTTGAGATAAAGACAGTTTAGTAAGAAAAGCCAAAGCCACATGCAGCAGCGAAGCAAAAACTGATTTCCTAATACTCTCAGTCATGGAACACAAAAACTAAATGTAACAGAAAACAAACTCCTTTTCCTCAGCTTTTATTGCTGAGCACACTGTGTGGAATATCCCCTTGGTCTGTGTAGGCCATTCTGGCTATTTCCTCCTTCCAAATTCTTTCCTTCCCCAGTGGTGAGAATGCCTTGATGTTGTGCAAGCACTGCAATTGTGTTGTCACCACTGACCCACAAAAGCAAAGCACAGGACAATACGGGTTGCTATGAGGAAGCTCAAGTGCATCTCAGCCAGAACCAGCGGTCCTATTTCTCAAGGTCTAGGTTATCAGAAGGGGAGGCATACTGGGTTTTATTAATCATTGTGCAGCTGAGTTATCTGATTAACCAACTTTTACTGCTGTTTTGATAAACACACAACTCAAAACTCAGAGGACTTCTCCAGGTTGAAGATAGTTTGTAGTTAATTGCCTTACTACACCTTTGGACTTCAGATCTTGCAGGATTTGTAAGCTCAAATGCTAGATAATTTGCTCAATAAAAAATGTTCTCTGTGCCTGTATACTTATGGCTCTACACAGTTAGCATTTCTTTTCTTTTTTATTGTTTCAAGTGTTTCTATTTTTCCCTTTTTTATTTCTTTCCAGACTTGATTTCTTATGAACAATATTTGAACAAGCCTTGATTCATAACTGACTTACTTCTGTCATTACACATCAGTTTCTCAGATGACTGATTCATCACTCATTAAATCTCCTCAGCATATATTTTTTTTTTATGTTGTTTGCCTCCCTGCTTTCCTACATCAAAACAATTACGGTGTCTTGAACTTCAATTACAACTACTTACTTATTCATTGCTAACAAAGCTTGTTTATTATGCATCTGCAATCCTGCTTCTGGAAAAATCCATGGTAACTCAATTTCTGATATTTGTGGCTTCAAGATATAACATTAATTATCTTCAAGCCTGCATTATTCAAATATGCTTATTTAATATAGCATATATTTGTGTCATGAACTAAAACTAAATAAACACAATGCTAGTTTATAGGGAAAAAATATTCTCAGACTATGTCCCAAAGTTCTAGTTTTCCCATTGCACAAATGAAAGAAAGAAAAGAAACCTGTAACATCTTAATTTGTGATTTGAGACTAAATATATTTTTTTATTATCACACTTGTTATTATCTTCTCTTTGACCACCTATTTAATATTGTCTATCTTCTGCTTTTGTGAAAAATAAAAGTACTGTTCTTCATTTTAAATTAACATTTTAATTAATTTGATTAAAAAAAAAAAAAGGCCTTCATATACCTGTAACTCACAGCAAGTCTTTAAATTTATCTGGAAAAATAAGTCACGGAAAAATTAATTTCAGCATGAAGATGGGTCTATCATTCTACTGATCTCTTTCTGCTGAACTCCTTTCTAGACACTTTCTGCTGATCTGTACTTGTAGCTTTTCTTCATCCCAGGTGCAGTCT
Source organism: Odontophorus gujanensis (assembly GCA_013399175.1). Classification (NCBI taxonomy): domain Eukaryota; kingdom Metazoa; phylum Chordata; class Aves; order Galliformes; family Odontophoridae; genus Odontophorus; species Odontophorus gujanensis. The sequence goes on along the minus strand of VXAB01004164.1, from coordinate 28,795 downwards.
GGTGTTTCCCTTTCTTGAAATTCATACTGTCGCTGATTTCACAATGTTTCAGTCTGTCTAGATTTCGCTGCAGTGGTACTAATCCCTCCAAAGACTAAACAGAACCTCTCAGCCTAGTATTGTTTGCAAATTAGTTTAGGATGCATTCAAGTCCTTTTTCCAAATGGAAATGAGATCTGGCACAAAGGATTTTGACGGTTGGGCTTGATTATCTTCTAGGTTTTTTTCTAGACAAGATGATTCAGTAATCTGTAAAAAAAAAAAAAAAAAAAA
>VXAB01004164.1:14627-28480 GCA_013399175.1 Odontophorus gujanensis | reverse complement strand
AAAAATTTAAAAGCACAAAATCATAATTTTCTACCTGTAGACCTGCTTGTTCAAAGTAATGCATACTCAGAGAATTTTACACTGAACAAATTACGGATTCACATCACAGCCTGAATGGTGCAAGTTTCCAGATCAGGATTAATTGAATAATGATGTAGATCTCTGCACTGATTACCAAACTGTAACATTTCCTTAAAAATCCCATTGGTACCTTCTTTTTCCTGCAGTTTTATTTATTGCATCTTCTCACTCACACTCCGCAACAAAATAGTCTATCTCCAATAAATCTTCTGGAATTAATGTCCTTTCACTTCTAGACTTACCATTCTGTCATTGACAGTTTAAGATCCAACTGCAATTTGCTCCCTCTATTGAGGACATTTCTTTTTTTCCCTTTGATAGAAAGATACTGGTAAAGGAGATGGTTTGGGAGTAATCATTCTCTGAAGCTTGCCTATCATCATAAAGTTAGAATGGACTTTCTGTGTCAAAGCATGTGTGTACTGTTTTTGTACATGAGATGAGATGCTGAAATGCATGACTCACCTAATAAGCTTACTCTGCTGTCTTGAATAAAAGCACACTAGCTCCTCTGAAGTCTTCAAAGTACATTTTTAAAAAAACACCGCTGAACCTTGATAGGCTTTCAGTTTTTCAGATGTAACCTATCAGCTAGGAAACTTAGAGGAATAGCTTTTGATTTAAACATAGCACAAAACCACTGTTGACATCAGTAATCATAATAGCAGAGTGAATACCAATCAAAAAGAGGTTAAGAAATTAAGTTAAAAAATGACACATATCTTTTGAATATCAAGTCTTTTCACTAGACTTGTGTAATTTTTATTTTTTTTATTTTTTTTTCTGTAGCAGGGTTATGAGTTTGCAGGCTACTGAAATTGTGCTATTTTAAATGTAGCTATGCAATTCCATATCAGTAAGTATAGCATTTAACTGTGTAGTTTCACCTGCGTAGTCTTTACACTCAAAGACAGTTTTAAAATATACAATGATTTTACAAGGGCAAGTTGTTTTTTCAGTCCAAGTTACTCGGTAGGACTGCACTGATTGCCAAGTGCCTATCCCTTGAAAGTATCAATAATACTTAGTTTAAAATAAAAACAGTTTCCCTGGTATGTGATTTCTTTCCATATGCAAATATAACATAAAGTCAGTTTTTTCTAAAAGTCATTATTTTTAAATATTATGTTGAATTTCTTTAATTAAATATATTTTGTTAACAAAACATTTTCTAATTAAAGTAATATATACTGATTTTTTTTACTTTTATGGCGAAAATTCATACAACTGAAATTGAAAATGTTTTTGGCCTAAAAGATATCTCCTTAAGAATGGAAATCTAATTTTCAAAATCCTGTCAAATTGACCTACTAACAATTTTTTAAGATGAAGAAGTACTGAAATGGGATAGTAAGAAACATTCACTTCAGTACAGCAGTAGTAAGGGTAGCATACCACAATAAAAACCTTAAGATCAGAATATTCCATGGGAAGAACAATGTTTTGGAAATGGGGATGTTTCATTCTAAGGTAGATATGGACAAAGCCTGTGTAGGAACATAGCTTATTCTGTTGATAAGAACATGAAAAACAATGACATAAACAAACTGGAAATAGAACACTATAGAACATCCAAGGAAAACTTGTAAGGATACCTAAAGTGCCTAAAGTCACAGAAAAATGAAAAGGAGGAGTTTGACCTCTAAATCACTTTAAATTATTTTATTGGCAAAATTGAATATTCACATTTTAGATTTTGTCTGTGATCTTTAAAAATTAGTTTTAACATTATTATTTTAAATATTTTGTAAAATTAGAACATCAGAACTTCTTTGATATCTCTGCATACTTCTCTGTCGACTATCATGTATAAAATAATCAACACCAAAAAGCATTACTAATTAATAATACATTAAATGTCTACATCAGCATGAGTTAATTTCTTGTAATTTTTTTAGCTTTCTTTGATCCTTCATACTCATGATCAATACACATTAACTCAATTATCAAAATATTACTACAAAATACTACCAAAATGAACTATTTTTTTTAGCCCCAGTTAAAACTATTTTGCTGATTTTTCTGGACAAGTCTCTCACATCTTGAGAATCATCTGTATATTTTCTGTATTTATCAAGTACAACATTTTTAAATCCATAAAATAAATGTGTCATATAGTTCTAGATTATTTTTAATAACTTCAACAAAAATATTTGTCAAACATAATAACAGATATTTATTTCTTTAAAACCTCTTGATTTCTGCTTTGGTTTCTTTTTAAAATCAAAGTTCTCATTTTCCAAATGTAGGTTTTACAGCTTTTGTAAGCCTTAAAACCAAGTTTCTGATGAAGATATCTTTGTTCTAAATTATTATCCACTGATAAGGGCTACAGATATGTCTGTTTCTATACTTTTAGAAATATGTCATTAAAATGAACTATGCTGTGCCTGATATGGAATATTCATCATTAAAAGGTTCCTTGTCATCCATAGTGATACTCTCACTATTAGTCTTTGTCGGAGGCTCATGCCAGGTAATGTGACAGGAACTCATGTTATGAAGAAGCAAATTTTAAAAATGATGTGGCAAGGATATTTAAGTTGTAAAAGAGTTCAAAACATTGATATAATCTCAACATGCTCTTCAACTTTACTTACAACAGGCAACCTCTGGCTTCTGCTGGTTTGATAGTTATTTGATATTCCTGAACCAAAGTGAGGTTAATGTGAAGTTTGACTCTGCTGACTCCTCAGCTAATCTATTCCATCAATTAACAGGGTTATCTATCACTTATACATCATCACTCAAAGGTGTACAGTGTGTCCTACTTTAAAGAGCACATCAATTTTTAAGTCACAAAAAATGTCTGATGGCACTAGTTGCAGGCAGGGAAGAAATACTAAAATCACCTTATTCTCATTTGTGATGATGATGAACATGCTTTGGAGACAGATATTCACCATGGCAGGAGACTCCTCAGTTTCTCAACTGCTTGAAGGGTTATTCCATTTCATTTTGACAAGCTCTTTTTGAAGTCTCTGTGTCCAATAGTATGGACAAAGCATATCCAAAACTTCTAAGCCCCATGTTAAATATCCAGCTCAGTTCACTGTGTTGAGGTCTACCTACAGCTGCCTACTCAGCAGGAATTCTGTCAGTGCTGTCTTTATTAATGGCTTCAAGAACTGTGCGGAGATAAATACAGAGCAAGGGCATGACCTAGCTTTTTTCAAGCTGTGCTGCCTCGCTTTTTATGTATGTCATTGTCAAATGGGAGAAAAATATTTCCAGCTCTTTCCTCACCACAAAGTAGGCAGACAGCACCTGCCGTTTTCTGAAACCGTCTGTATTACATCATTCTGTTTTATCAAAATTATGGTGAAGAATCATCATTAATGATATGACTTCTCTAACAACAGAAAAGCATGAACGATATCTTTCAGAGTCTAAATTAGTCTAAATTGAGAATGGAGTTTGTGAGATGATGAGCAACTATGAGGATAGTAGTGCAAACAGGAGGCCCTAGCTATAGATATATCCCTTTCCTTAGGGCTTGGACTACTTAAAAAAAATAAGCATCCAAACAAATAATCTCAAGACACAGTTATCATTGTCATACCTAATGAAATCAAGACACATTAAACACTGCGCTCACTTCAGCCATCTGAGAAGAGAGATTTGCCCTAGCTTTCCACCAATTTTTCATATCTTTTAGGCACCTTAATGATAAAGCAGACATTGATACAGTGCATGTTGGAAGTACATTCCTATTCTGCCTCAAGGACAGTCAATCAATTTTTAAAAGAAAATATCCTCAGTAAATCCCATCTGGCAAAACTTACCTAATCAATCCTCTGACTTAAAAATCAAAAACAGCTTTACATTCATGATAGTCATCATATAACAAATGATTGAACAAAGAATGCATAGTTAAGGAGAGATGAACACAAATTCTGAAAAATTTTCAATTAAATTCACTAGAAGTTTATGATTAGATAAAAAAGAAAAGGATTCTTTTAAAAAGCAAGCCATATACTTGAAGCCTGAAGTGGACTATGTAAAAATAGTCTAATCTTCTGAAAGTAAAGCTAAATGAATTACTTCCAAAAATAATGTGTCTTTGGAACAATTACCGTAACTACAATTAAAGAAAAAAAAATACAAATGAATTTAATAGTTTCTCATCAATTTGAAATCTCTAAAAAAACATACATTTTGTGTCTAAATGAAGTTATATTCTTCACATGAGAACTGCTGTAAAATGTACAATCACAGAATTGCAGAGTTTGGAAGGGACCTCAAAAAATCAAGTCCAATCCCTTGCTAAAGTAAGTTTCCTACATCAGGTTGCACAGATAAGCATCCAGATGGGTCTTGAGTATCTCCATAGAAGGAGACTCTGCAACCCCTCTGGGCAGCCTGTTCCAGTGCTCCATCACCCTTACCATAAAGAAGCTTTTCTGCATGTTAGTACAGAACTCCCTATGTTCAAGGCCGTTACTCCTTGTCCTATCACTACACAGCGCCAAGAAGAACCTGGCCTCATCATTTGCCCTCTTCCCTTAAGATATTTAAAAACATTAATCAGATTCTCCCTTAATCTTCTTTTCCCCAGACTGAACAGACCCAGGTTAATCAGACTTTCCTCATGAGGGAGATGCTGCAGGCCCCAGCCATCTTTGTCCCCCTGTTGGACTCTTTCAAGAAGTTTCCTGCCTTTCATGAACTGGACAGACGAGAACTGGACACAGTACCTAGATGTGGCCTCACCAGGACAGAGCAGAAGTTGAGGACAGCCTTCCTCCATTTGCTGATCACGCCCTTTTTCATGCACCTCAAGATACCACTGGGCTTCTTGGCCACCAGGGCACACTTGGCTCATGGCAAACCTGCTGTCCACCAGAATACCCAGGTCCTTCTCTGCAGAGCTCCTCTGTAGCAGGCCATCACCTAACCTGATGTATGCGGCTGTTTCTCCCCAGGTGCAAGACTCTGCATCTGCTCTTGTTAAACCTCATCAAGTTACTCTCTGCTCAACTCTCCAATCTCTCCAGGTCTTGTTGAATGGTAGCACAGCCTTCTTGTGTGTCAGACACTCCACACCTCCCAGCTTTGTATCATCAGCAAACTTGCTGAGGGTAGACTATCCCTTCAATGGATAATTTAGAACAGAACAGAACAATTGGAAGGTACCTTCAAATATAACCCAGTCCAACTGCCTGAAAAGTCCTACAACATTGTTTTCTCTTTAATTAAATTTGAGAGAAGTAAGTTGTGCTTTTCTATAAGAAAGCTTTCATGGGAGCTTTCAGATCATGTTCAGAAAGGTGCAGTAGCATGTCAATTGACATAAGAACAGTTTTAAAAGATGTGTGCAAACATTAAATAATAAAATATCATAAGTCCTAAGTGACTTCAAGATAATTACAGTACAAGCAATACAAGAAAGGAAGGACTGAATACCAGAAAGAAAGTGGTAAAATATATTTTAGAAAGCTTACTTACTGGATAAAATTAACAATAAGAAACAAACAAACAAAAATCAATACATAATTCAAGATCAAGTTAATTAAGAATATACGATAGATTTCTGCAATGCATCTTTTATGAAAGTGGACCAGTGTGCTAGACAGTGAAGGCTACTTGAACTGTCAGGAAAATATTTTGGTCCAACGCCTGATAAATATACATATTCTAAAACGCAAAGGGAAATCTTATAAGTATAATTCCCCTTTAAGGGAAAAATCAAGAACTCTACAGTGGTAGATATATCCAAGACATAAATACAGTGAACAAGCTTTGCTAGTGATATTAACCAGAAATGTAAATGTAAAGCTATCATAAAATAAGGAAGAATAGTTTAAAGGTTAAGGTTTTAATTAAAATAAATTTAGAAATCATTCTGAGAATACTCCCTGAGAAGTGATAAATTGTCAAACGAGTAAGGATACACATGGAGAGTAATATAGTCAAGACTCAAGGTGAATTATAAAAGTAATCATCTATAATTATGTAGGAAAACTTTTTAGCAAGGTGAGCACTGTGGAAAAATTCTGTCAATATTCATCACAATACTTTCTCCAGTGTTTCAGGGAAATCTGTCCTGAACTATTTTCTCCTGGAAAATTCTTCTGCTACAATGGTGATTTCTCTTCCTGAGCATAGCCTGAACAAGATGTGCCGAAAGGCACTGCTTCTCTGTCCTTGGAGAACCCTTTATTACCCCTGTTGTTTATATGTTACCTACTAGTATTGCCTGCACTTAATTGCGTGTCTTCTGCTTTCTGTTTTGCTTTCACAAAAGATCTAGATAGAAACATAAACATATATACATATATCTATCAACTACCCTTGCTTTTGCAAAGTCTTTTTTCCTCCATCTTCCACGGACAGTAATGATTTTGTAACTACTTATCAGCCAGGATTGACTGTGGGTATAAGCAAGATAAGTAGTTGCTGAGATCTATATGCTGCCAAGGGTGAAAAAATATCTACGGTGCTGCTCAGTTTGCTCTGCAGGGTTGCAAATGCAGATTCTGAGCAAAAGGTCAGAGGCTGTGAATAATAGCCTGTGCTGCTAAAGGAGATCTCTAACTTTTTGCAAGGCATCAGTAGCAGTAAGAAGCCGAGCACTCCTCTGATATTTGGCTTTATAACTCCAGTGTACATTTTGCATCCTAATGTGAATCCAAAGGACCTGCAAACAAACAGTCCTTGAAAACAAATCTTATATTTCATCCAGACTTCACCTAAAGGTATGAGATCATTGGCATTTGAGAAACCTGCTTTTATTCATGTAAATGTAAAAAGGGCATTCACGTCATTTAGGTAGATTTGAAGTCCACACAGTAGGCTTGTTTCTTTCACCTCACTACACTTAGAGAAAGCTAGAAAATATATTACATCTCTAAGGCATCACCATGAATAGCAGTGAAAACTAAGACAAATTTCTTTGTGTATCATTATCTGTAGTAAATACTTCTCTGTATAATCTTTCATGTTTCTCCAATAGTGCTTACAAAGTTTTAATTCAATATTTTCAACTTTTATCCTACAGTATACAATTCTGCAAGATTTCAACAGGTGGGTTTTTTTCAACAATCTTCTGCAGGATCACATCCTTTTTTTACAGAAAGCTTTTGGCAATACATCTTTTCATTCTTAGTCCCACTTCCTAAATAAGTAAAAATAAATCAAGGATTTCTATAAAGACAGTGAATATTATCATGACAGATGTGAAAGAATAAAGTAGTTAGTGAGTTATAATGATACTAGTTCCTGAGACAAAGGCAGCATTGTCATTGATACGAACCATCACTTGATCGAATTTTACAGGGAATTAATTTGTGGGGCTTTGCTAGCATAAATCCCCACAATTGTGTAATGCATTAAGCATGAACTTCTAAGGGCATTCCATGTTAGAAGTGAACAAGTGCGTTTTGACAGATTTGAAGTGTCTTACAAATTTTGCAAGTCTGAAAGACTCTAAATTCAAAAATCAACCGACCTAGTCTATGCTTTCAAAGTCTGTAGGGTAATTGAACAATTAGTGACTCCTGATGCACAAAAGTAATTATTTTTAGTTACAGTACTTGATTCCAAAGTATTGAATCGTCACAGAACTTTATACCTGCAAGTTTGAGTGCCCAAGAATGTAGGTGGTACATCCTCAAATAGATCCATAATCTGTCTTCACAACAATTGTACTCACAGTATCACTAACTAGTTTTGACAATTACAGGGGGTCATTTCAACGTGAAACATTTTATTCCCAGATACATGCTTTAATACATCTCATAATTACTCTCACAAAGATGTGGTTTGCAGCTTTGTTTAGATAGTAACCAAATTCTTCAAGGATAGAAGGCCTAATCATTTAGCATTAATTGAGATGTTTAGTATATTGCTTTATTCTTAGGAATGGAAACAAATCTGTTTTCTCCTAATAGCCAATAGATAAAACCAGATGAAGGGTGATTTGTCTTACCTATCTTGAACACCAGTTTTGGAATGAGATGAACTATCGTCTGAAAATGATTTTTATTCTCCCCTGAGCACCAGACTGGGGAACACTAGTGATCACTTGCCCTGACTTGGACATCTAATGCTGAAACTACTGAATCTAAGCAGTTGAAACCTATTTTGTGCTATACATGCAGGGTACACAGCCTATTTCAAACAACAATTCCTCATAATCCAATCCATAAGGGATTCTGTTGAATGATCTGCTCTGACAAGCCTGAAGCCCCATTGCAGTGATCCCACATTTCTTTATAACTGACTTTTTTTCCTCAGGGAATTTTTCAGCTTGACAATATCTCAGAAAGGTTTTAAAACCCAATTTAATTGGATCCAAAGACTTGTAATATTGAATGAGCATAAAAATTATTCTTTTTTTTTACTATTTTATTTATTTTTGCTAGCCTCCGGTAACAGGGACTACACTAATCATCCTTTTGAAGCCTAAAAAAACTCTTCAGACTTCTTTATGAGCCATGAAGAAACATAAACCAATACAATATTCTTTTTCCCTGAAGATAATTTTTAATATGTGGCTATAGGAAGCTTTTCTGACTGAACCGTCTCAAAATTGAAATAATTTATCTTTACAGCTATCAAGTCTCATGGCTTCGTGGCTTAGAAGAAGAAAAAGCAGTAAATGCTGTGCTTTTACCTAAGGTGATACGATACATCACCTGGTGTCGCACTTGAAGTTAAGCTCAAAGCAGAGCTATTGTGCTTTATCCTCACTGTCTATTTACCTTAGAAAGACTAATATGTATTAACTGTACTGAGATGGAAGCAGCTTAAAAATAAACAGCTTTCAGAACACCAAAATCACATTGTCATGGGGCAGCTTTAGGTTGTCAGCTTTGTGATGGAAGAAAGGTGGTAGAACATCAGAGGTATCCACCCTGAGGGTATGAAGCAAAACTCTTCAGGAAGTCACTGAGAACCCATAGTGAAAGCAGACATTTTCTTCCATGGTATGTTAGATTTTGTGAAAATTATTTGCCAAACTCAGAAGCGTCTGCAGTGGGGTTATTGATACAGACTTTTGTTATTTTAGAACTCTGCTAAATTTAATTCTATCCATCTGTTCTTCCAGGAGGAAAATTCAGCAGTCAGGTATTGAAATTGTTAAACTCTCCTTGAAGGACAGAATTGTGTATTCTTGGCTCACTCAGTTCTTGAAAGATGAACAAATGCGAGGTCTAAAGCATAGAGTTTTATATAACAGATCCCAGCCTGTTATAAGTGCACTAAAATGTGTAAAGTAATTCCTAACCAGGAAAAATAGAGTGCAATAGGAGAAACGCAGCCTTTCTAGTCAGACATGCTGTTCCTAATAAATGACGCTAACTCACCACTGCTCAGGTAAATTACATCAAAGCAAAACTAGTTATGAGGGATTTGGTGAATTCAGCAAAGTAATGCTATACACAAATAAAGAAGTTCATCAGCTGCTGAGAGGTTATCAATAAGCAGAATTTTTTTGCAGATCTCAGCCATGAAATCACACAGCTGCAACTGGCCATAACTCTGAATAGTATTCCAAGAAAAGAAACACCAAATACACAGGAGGGAATTGAAAAGATTCAGCCAACAAAGTCATTGAATAGTGTGCATGACTAAACTCCCACTAAATAAGGTAAGTCACATCTCCTGAAACAGAAACTCTAATCTCATTAAGCAAGTATAAAACTGTCCCAAATGATGGAAAACTACTTTGTACTCCACCTAATAACACAACTGGAACCCACTTTGAAGGAAAATTGAGGCAAAAGCTTCTGTACAAATGAGTGAGACTGCAAACAAACAAAGCATTAAAGTAAAATTGCCCAAAAGAAGACAACAATAAGAATGTGTAATACCCTGAGCAGAACACAAGAAGGCACTTAAAGAGGCAATCAGAACTAATGGTGACATTAACTCGATAAAGGAATATCGGAAGAATCCCTGAAGCAATCTATACCCAGAGAGTATGGCATCAGGAAGCTGTATTTGAAAAAATTAACACCCAATTACTGTGGAATGAGGACAATGAGCAGAAGCTTTATAAAAGCAAGACATGAAACTTGACTGTTGAACTGCAGTGAGCACCCGCGTGATAAAAGTTTGGAGGGAGACACAAAACTGAGAACATATTGAAATTGCTTTTTCTTGGTGTTGTCAGTTAACATGGATGTATAGCTTGGAAGAAAAGTGACTAAAGTTTATTCTCTGATTTTTTGGTGTTTATATAGTTATAATTTTTATTTTCGTCTGTGTTTATACATTTATAATTTCATATATTTATACGTATTAATATATTTTATATCTATACATTTGATCTTCAGACTACTGAAGTTCTTTGAACGCGCATTTCTATCATCACTTCCAAGTGACAAGTGAACTTTCATGTTCTTGAAGTGGTAAAAGTGGTGAAGGTAGGCACTGTATTTTAAAAAAAAAGGCAGTAGATTTTGGAGCTAATCAATTTTGGCAACTATCTTATTTGTGTTAGAAAGTACATGGTAATGTCAGAAACGTCTGAAATAGTTTTTAGGAGATAGGAGCTCTAGTGAAGAAATGTTTAATTCACTATTGCAACGGCAGGCATTCTGTCAATAGGAGCACGTCTATGGGATTACAGCTTTTATACTTTTCCCCACACTTACCTCCTGCCTTGTTCTCTCATTGGCTGGGTATTCCAGGTTCATTATCTTACCAGCTAAAAACATTTGTTTATTACATTCTGACATTTGTTAATTCGTATTCTACCTTGCACCATCAAAGGTTTACATTTGTGAATTACGTTCTGATTCTTACTCTCTCTTGCTACCAGCCAGTTACCATCCTGCTGTTTCCAAGATGTCTGAGAACTCTATTTATTGTATTTACATGGTGATTTTCCCCTAGTCCTCTTCCCTTCTGTCCAAGGGACATTTCTTTTCTTAAACAAAGAGCACCGGTGGGTGTCAGGTCTTCCTGATGCCTCTTCAGATAAAGGAGTTCCAACTTGACCTTACTTCCTTGGACATGTCATACTACCAAATATTAGATATTTCTTAGAAGAACTAAATTCTTATCTTGTTCTTCTGCAGAAACAACATTCTATTCCCACCATAATAGTTAAGTTAGCTTCATTATTGAGATACTTTTTTCACTTATGTGTAGCTCACATGCTCTGAGGACTACAGTTTGATGTTTATTCCTTCAAAGCACTTACAAATTCACGCAATCTTGTTCTGTAACTGAAGACAGGTGGAAACTGAAGGGCAGAGTACTATAAATGCATTGATAGATGTCTGCTTTCCAAATCTTTTATCCACACAAAGAAGTATAGAATGCTTTTGTACAGCTACTGTTTGCAATGAGGGTCCTGTCTGTCCCAGCATGTTCAATTACTGTCATTCTCTACATGACAGGAATTCCTAGGTTTACTTGTACTAACTAGAAAAGCATGATAGAATGTGTAACAACATAGCTTCTTAACACTATGCTTAGTTTGAGCTAAAAACACAAAATATATAAATAGGAAAATGTAGATTAGGAAGGTGTTGATTTTAATGCCTCAGGATGTTGTCATTTGGTTAGATTTTTAGGTTTTATTATATCAGTAATTCTCTATAGAACAAAAGACAGCTGTCCATATGAAAATGATTCCTTTCAGAAACACTAGGTACATCGAAATCATGCTTTAAAAGTGTACCTGCCTATTTGCCCCTCAATCATTCCATGAAGTTTCATAGACATTCTAACAGCTCTAGCAGTTTTAGGGCTTGATAGGAAAGAAATGTTTTCCTTGCAGGTCTATTCTTTAAACACTTCTATAAAATAACTGCTCTTTCAGTGTTCATTTCTGTCACCATAGACATATGGCTGATAGGATGCCATAAAGCTTATAAATAAAGTCCTTCATATCAGGGAGATGCCATCTGTTAGATCATCATCAAGTTTAAATATTGATACTTCAGTGGAGTTTTGTATTTCTCATTTTTCTTTTATATAAAGTCGGAATTTATCTTTTGGATTTGCTAACATCTCCAGCATAAAAGCCAATGTTCCTTCAGTTAAGTTGAGGGGTAGAAAGAAGTTAGTCAGAAGACACCTTATCACACATTAGTACATTGTATCAGAGAGGATACTATTATATAAATCGTTCACATGGCTGCATCCCACCTTGTATTTTTTTCTGACTGTAACATTTCTCAACTTGTTTGATACTGATTTGAATACTGGGACGTAGGAATGGGGGAAATTTGTGTCTTGCAGTTCTGGCACATTTCTCTTGAAGTGAACACAAAGTTAAATACACAACAGTAAGTTATACAAAAATAAGATCAGTAAAAACCTGATTCTGTATTTTTCCTTCTTAAAGTTAACAGCTGATAGTTTGAATTACTATGCTTACCATATACACTTCTTTGTAATAAATCTCTGCTTAGTCTTTACAGGCACATAGACATTACATTTCATCTTCCAGTTTACATTTCTAATGCTACATGCTATCCACTTTTTTTGTCTTAATGATGACAGAATGAACAAGGAAGAACAAAGGAACTATGGAACCAACTTTACAAATGCAAACAAAACTTGAGTCTATTTGTAGTCCATTATAAATTTCATTTGAGAATTATGTCTCTTCTCTTAAACTGTATTGAAATTCAGCCTTTTGACCTGTAAACCATCAAAAGCTTTGATCTCATCTTTTTCACATGCTCTTTTTCAAGTGCCTCTTTTCCATACCCATCCTAATCTTCTGTTCTTGATTCTGAACTCCCTGAGATCCATGGAAACTTTATCTCTGAGCACTTTAATACTGTAATTAATGATATATTTTAATAGCTTAGAGTACTCACTCTGTTAATGCTGCATATGTTTTCCTTTCAACAGATCAGCAGGTCTTTTTTGATACTACGAAACTGAGTTCTAGTCTTAATAAATGACTCTTGTAAATGACAACAGTTTAAAGTAGATTTCACTGAAGCCTGATTAACAGTCAGGATGCTGATATAAGAGATCACATGTAATCTTCAACACTGGTTTTCATTGCTATTAGGAGACAAATTTTTATATAGAAAGTGGACTATTTTTCTCCTAAGCATCAAAAGATTTTGGTCCATTTAAAAGCAGCTTTCCACACTTGGTATTTGCATTTTCTCTCAGGTTTGAGAACCTCAGAAATGCTTAACTAATTCTCTGGACAGTGGTCCAGTTTTTTAAACTGATTTCTAAACTGATATCCCACTGCTCTCATGCTGAGCAGAAACAAAATCAGTATCTAATGGCAGAACTGCTTTGAAGGATTGTCACTCTACGTGTTTAATGTACATTACAGACATCAAAAGCAGTAGAACAGCATTGTTGTCGATTCTCTGAATATAGATTAGATGCTTGAAAAAGAGCCAAGCAAACAAATAGGTAAGAAAGAAAAAAAGAACTCAGCTAGTACTCCTCTCAATAAAGTGCAAATTAAATTCTATTCTGATTTTCATAGAAATTTTAAGGCACTTTTCATTGAAGACCTGAAGACACTGACAATCTAGTGCTGGTGTTACCTTAACTGTGCCTTAGAAAGAGTTATGCAACTGTTGTTTCCACCTCAGTAATTCCCTCAGCTGCAACAAATTACCTGTAAAAGCTGTTTTCAGAGTTTTCATGAAAAAAATAAACAGCATTATATATAACATTATGACTTAGAAGTCATAGAAACATGAATGACATATGAGTGAACTGCAGTACTGATAAATACAACTACAATTAGAAGCTATTCCAAATAGTCTCTCTGTCTCTGATGCCGATGAAATCAAGACATTTGATAACTCTTAGATGAGGGACAGGTT
>VXAB01004164.1:0-14557 GCA_013399175.1 Odontophorus gujanensis | reverse complement strand
TAGATGAGGGAGAGATTTGACTGTTACAGAGCCAATGACTAGGGGCAATAATGGAGGGGGGGGGGCGTAGCCTTAGACTAAATGAATTGTTTTATTTTTCAGGCACAGAAATGTCAAATGGTATTTTCAAGTTTATATACTTTTAATAAAATATTACAGAACTAAAATAACAAAAAAAAATTTTCAAATGTAACATTTCAATATTTCTGTAAAAGTTATTTTATCAAGTATCTCAACATAAGATTTTATTTCATTAAAAAATGCTATTACTTCAGAAAATAATAAGTACTGTGACCAAATTTGATCTACCATGGATTATCCAAATGACTCAGTTCCTAAAAAAATATCAGACTACTGAGTGTGTTTGTTTTTTTATGTGTCCTGAGAAGCAACTTTCACTTACAAGTGGACATCCACAGAAAGTAATGTTTAGCTCCCAGGATACAAATGAAGGACAGTAAACATAAAATAAAACAAAACCGAAGTAGTAATATAAGTTGATTTAATATCATTAAATGAAAAAAACCTGAAAATCCTTGCACTGATCAGAGGCAGGTTAATACCGATCTGAGTATACAGTGAAAACAATGGACATGCAGAGCTAACAATTCAAGAAAAATAGCAATGTCTCTATATTGTCAAAGGGGTTAGAACAGTGTTTGAATATGGTATATTATATATAATTAGGAATGTGAGAAATTTTGAAATAAATAGAATGGGCTTTTGACTAACATGTCCCAATGGGGTCTTCATCAAACATCAACATCACCCGCTCTTTTTTTGACAGAAAGATTTGTCTATTTAAGTTAAAACTAAGTTCAACTTTCTGAAGTCTTTCTAAATCTCTAGTGCTTCAGAGATACTTTATTGAAAGATTGCTGAACCTGTATGTTAAAATCCAAGGATCTTTGATACAAATCTGTAAGGCAATTTTTTAAACACAAAAATATAATCTTCCTAGTGTTGCCAACAAGTATTTCCAAAGAAAGATGAAGAAATTTGTTGCTGGTTATTATGCTCTTGGGAAGAGTAAAGCCTCTTTTTTTAAAAAAAAGTAAAACAGAGCTCCGTGAATGATAGATGGAGGGACAGGAGTGACGAAGTAGAAACATTAGCAAGCGAATCTCAATTGCAGTTCAGTGAGAGCACCATTGCATTTTAAACTGCATACCTATTTCAATGCTGACAATACAAAACACTGGTACTTAAGATGCCTCCCCTGATACCAAAGATTTTTAAGTGCTTTATGTTACTTAGTCATTTATTTTTACTTTTTTGTTGTCATTGTTATGAAACCCATTGTTAGTGGATTTGAGAAAATATTAGCCAAGAGTCTTGATTTTTATTTTTTTTTTCATTTACTGTTTCTGCTACTGCTTTTCAGAACAGCTACACATAGAATTTGAAGCTTCTCTGCTCATATCTCTGAATGCTTATTGACCTTCCTGAAGGAGATTTCAGTCAGCATCCCATTTTGATTTTTATTTCCAGTGTTCAGGTTGGGACATTTTAAAAGGACAAGTGATATGATAGAGTAAGATAATATGAAAAGCATTTTATAACATTGTACCTAGCTTTGTCTGATTCACAGAAAATGCTAAATGACAACGTTATAACTTTTCTAGTTAGATTTAAAGGAAGTGTCTCCTTATGAGGGGACACGCAGCATAGATAATAACTGCAAAACCAAATTGACAGAATAAGTCTTATCCTCATCCTAATTCAGTTACTGAAAATAAAAAACAAGAAATGCCATCAAGACCTTTGTATATATGTGTATATAGTAACATATATATGGGGTACCCAGTAACACAAATCTGTTCAGGTGCCTGCAGTACCTTCTGATCACCTCTTGGGGGTTGCAGTGCCATTTCTCACACTTTTTCCCCAGCCCCTAACTGCTGGGTAGGGTTTTGCCCTGTCTTACCCAGGCTCTACATAGGTGCTCCTAGACTGGCTGCTGAGACCGGCCATGCTCTGCAGTAGGACCCTTGGGACTGGCTTTGTCTGGCACAGGGCAGCTCTGACTTCATCTCACAAAAGAAGCCTGGCAGCTCTCTGCCACTGCATGGGCACCTGCAACTCATACATTAACATATGTTTTGTCGTTCTGAAAATATAATGCTGAGTATTGTTTTGTGATACAGGACTTAAAACATTTGGCTTTTCATCTTGGCTGCCCAGTTATGTTTTATTTATATCACAGAATAGAATCATAGAATAACTTGGGTTGGAAGGGACCCCAAGGATCATCAAGATCCAATCCCTATGTCACAGGCAGGGCCACCAACCCCCAGATCTGGTACTAGACCAGGTTGCCCAGGGTCTCGTCCATCCTGGTTTAGGACACCTCCAGGGACAGAGCAACCACAGCCTATGTTCAGCCTATATATATCTATAAAGAACTTTCCCATGACATCCAATCTTAATCTTCCCTCCTTGAGCTTAAAACCACTCCCTTTGTCCTGTCACTGTTTATCCCTTGTAGAAAGTTTATTCCCCTCCTTTTTATAATCTCCTTTTAAATACTGGAAGGCTGTAATGATGTCTCCTTGAAGCCTTCTCCAGGCTGAACAAGCCCAGCTCCCTCATTCTGTCTTTGTAAGGAAGGTTCTTAAGCCCTGTAATCATCATCGTGTCCCTCTTCTGCACGGTTTTTTTTTGTTTGTTCGTTTTGTTTTGTTTTTTCATTTTCTTCTATCATCTAGACTTCTTCATCTGAGAAATAACTGTTACTTTTCAAGATCAGTTGGAATTTTATTATGATAAACTTGTTTCTTGTTGTCTTTTAGTCAGAATTTTTTAAGTCAAGTTAGAGATATTAGTGAGAAAGAGAAATGCATTTGTTTTTTTCTTCTTGTTTTAAGATATATTTTGGCTAGAAGTTACTGATTCTTTTCAGATAATAACACCACACATGACTACCAGCACTTATTAACCCAGAATGATGGATTTTTAGTCTGGTGGCAGCAAAAGCTTAGTTGTCAGCTCAAAACACAACCCCAACAAACTCAGCCTCTTACATTTCAAATAAAATAAGCACTAATTATCAGGTTCTCAGAAGAGCTAAATTGTGTTTCACTGATGACCTTCTTCCTGTTTGCAGACTCAGTGGCCTGGAGGCATAAGCACAAGGGGAGGCAGGCTGTGAAAGAAAGATGGACAGGATGATGCAGCAAGACAGAAACTCATCTTCCCTCAAGCTAGATGAATCTATTAACATTTGTTTCATTTCCATATGTCTTCTACAAAAGTTTGCTACAATTTCCCATACCAGAGCTGCTTGCAATAACTTGACATTCACTTGTGAGGCCCCCTAGCCTACACCTACTTTGGTCAAGTGCTCACTCTGTCTCTCTGGCTATCCATATTTTTCAACAGCTGGCTTCTTTTGTATGCTGTTCAATCTTTCCTACCAACTGACTTTTCACCACAGGGACACTTGCTAAGATCAGCATCTGGTGGGTTTCTGTTATCTGTCTTAATTATCATTCTTTTTGAGAAACAATTCTTCAGAGTCCTTCAAACATTCCAAAAAATAATTAGCACGCTATTCTGAGGCAGGCAGAGAGAAATAATAGGAGTGTTTTAGAGGTAGGTTTGGTAGTGTGGAATTGGGATTCTAAATGAGGAGACTAGGGCAATGCACCGTCTGCTCATCCTTCCCCATGTAAACCCAGCTGATACTAAAGGAAACAATGAATGTCTGTGACATCACCCAGCATGGGCAAGCATGGTATCTTATGTTTGCCTTTTGAGGTCTTTATGGAGGAAAAGGGCTGGCTTTCAGAGAAGGCTACTAATTCATTTCCCATCACAGCCCAGTGACACTGAAACTCTTAGCTGTTCCTCACTATTTGGTGACTGTAGAACCCATACTGACCAATGAAGAATTTGGATCCAATCCTCAACTCATAACCAAAGGAGATCTCTCTGTAAAAAAACTTTGTAACGTCTAACCAGTAATAACATTATATCATGTGGATTCGCTATTTTTAGGTTGCATTTTTAGTACCAATTAATAACAAGGACTTTTTTTCCCCACGTTATTGACTACCAAAAAAAAAAAAAACAAATGAAAAAAACCATGGTATTCCCTTATGCCTCTTTAATAGGCTCCTGTTTTTTGTTGTTGTTGTTGTTGTTGTTTGTTTTTTGTTTGTTTTGTTTGCTTTTTCACTTTTGTTTTTTAACATACATATATAAATTATGTTTGGAAAAAAACATCTAGTAGAAGCTAGATTTATACATTCTTAGAATGACAGAGAACTTATAACAATTTTTCTTTTGTTAGATTCAATGTCTCCTTATCAGTTTTAGTTTCTGTATTGCTGTTCCATCTCAGATAACAAGCAAAGCCTCCTGTAGTTAAGCAGCATTTTGTCCACTCCTCCTATCAGTCTAATACAATTTGCCATATATGTCTGTCAGTCTGCAGCACAACTCCTACTGATATCAGTAGCCCATAATCTACAAAATATATACGCTCTGCATGTACATTTAGTTTCATCATACATTTTTTTATAGCTATCTAAAAGTTCTATTTTTACTTTTTTTCCTGTCTATTGCTAGTTCAAACTAGTAATGAAGCAACACAGAAAGAGATTTGACGCACAGAAATAATCCCAGGACCCCCTGGCATAAATTTGCCAAACACTCTGTGTTTGGATGACTGCTCTCTTGAACATACCGTACACTCTTGTTTTATCTTTGGAACAAATACTGAGGATTTTTTTTATTTCTATTTTCCCTTTTTAAGAACTGTCACAGGGAATACGTGGGTGTATAGGTAAAAAACTACGCATTTAAAAGATGCTCAGATTTAACTTGTGATCCATTTACCCAATCATGACAGCCATCCGTTTTCTCTTTAACTGTAAGATGTAAATACAAATTCATAATCTTTACTTGCTGGTACAATGAGAAGCTACTTATGATTTACCTCAAAAAGCACTTCTGAGGATATATAAACTATCATCTTCTTTAATGGACAAAATTATGCAAAAGATGCCCACTGCTCCCTGTTCATAGCAAGAAGAGAAATACAGTCAGATCACTGCAGAATTTCTGATGTAATTTCATTATAGTGTTAGAACACAACTTGTATTAAGGAATTTTAATTTCTGGGCAAAAGAAAAGATTTAATTTTATCTTATTTTAATTTCAAAGGAACACCATTTCATATCCTTACCTTAGGTGAAGTAACAAAACTTCACTGACAGAACAATGGTACTTTGATTTGCACATATTATGTATCTGTCCTTTTATTTGGTGTTCAGGATTGATTAGACAGGTTTTTTTGCATGACATTAGTTCAGATAAGTACTTCAATTTCAATATCTTCTAATACCAAACCTTCCACACATATCTAACTTTATATACTAAAATACAAGAACACTGGAAAAAAATTATACAATTTAACAGAAATCTTGACAAATACAAGAAGGTATAAGTCAGCAGTTCAGTAAGGAACATTTTTCCCAATTGGGACATATTTAGTGAACAACAGTAAAATATGCTATAATATGCTACATTCAAGAATATTTAAGTCCCTATTGAAAGAATTAAAGCACTACATAAAAGTTCTTCCTCTGACTGAACAGGTGCAGCACATGCCTAAACATAAAAAATCCCCATGCTGCTTTCAGCCTACTTCCTTGACCTGCAGGATTGTTTCAAGGCAGGATGAGAAAATAACTCTTCCTATGAGTCCTTTCATTCCGTAGCTTCTCTGCAGGGACTTCCAGTAAAAGAGTCAAATTATTGTAGCATTTTCTGTGAAGTGCAAACTTATCTTGTGCCTACCTACCAGGAGATGCAGCAATCAATTCAGTTCTCTAAGAGGAGCTAGCAGCGCTAGCAGCTGTCCAAAGGCAATCAATTAACTCGAGTGTTCCCACAGCCCAATTCTACCTCAATATTTCCTTCTCTCAGAAATATTCAGTAAAACAAAAATGCTCTGAAAGCTGGAGCTCTAAGATCTAAGTAATGAGCCACGACTCCTGATGTCCTATTTTCCTTGTCAAGAATGTTGCTGTGGATAAAAACAATGCATACCTATGTCTGTCTCTATATAAAAGCATCTTTATGTAATCAACTCACCCTCAAGGATAAATGGTGGCTGATTGTGGTCAGAAGACAACTAATGAAGGAAGTGGAAACACAGCTGACTTACTGTCCTGGCACATTTGTGGCTTGCCAGTGTCCCAGATCTGGAATGCAGCAGAGAAACTGCTGAGGGTCATCCAGTCCCCTTGTCATTCATTCATGTGGAGACAAATGTTACCACTGGTAAGACTGTACTGAGTGATGGCTCCTGGCATGAGGATAGAGAGCATTAGAATGTAGGTGGTGGTCTTGATCTCCCTGGTGAAAGGAAAAGCTTAGTTGGTAGAACCCTACAGCAGTATGGCTGAAGTAGGAATTTGTCTTTTAAAAGCATGAGATAGAGCCACAAAAATGATTCAGATGACCCTATCATAAGAGAACAGGCTGAAAGAGGTAGGGCTGTTCAGCCTGGAGAAGGGAAGGCTGCAAAGTGAACTGATAAAGGCCTTTCAATAGCTACAGGAAAGAAGGGAACAGACTAGTAGGGTCTGTGGTGACAGAACAAGGGGAAATGGTTTCAAGTTCAAATATGGTAGATTTTGGTTGGACATAAAAAAAAGCCCTTTACAGTGATGGTGGTGAGGTAATGGCACAGGTTGCCCAGAGATATAGTGGATGCCTTATCCATGAAGGCTTTCAGGGTGAGGCTGGATCAGGCCCTGGGCAACATGTTCTACCTGTGGATGTCCTTGTTCATTGTAGGGGAACTGGACTAGATAATCTATAAAAGTCCCTTCCAACTCTAATGATTCTATGATTCTATGAGTGATCGATAATAAAGACTTCAGGGGAGAAAAAGGGGTTGGCAAGATGGAACGGACAAAACTTGCTTACCAACAGGTTTGCTAACATAGTGAGGAGGACTTTAAACTGGGTTCAACTGAGGATGGTAGTGGTAGCCTGAGCACATGTGGAGACAAGTAATGAAATGCTCCCCAGCATTTAGCATAATGCAAAATTCTCCCACTGCTGTTGTGAAAGTAGCATGACTAAGAGACCATCGCAAGTGTCTATATGCAAATGCATGCAACCTGGGGAAAAATAAAAAAAAAATAAAAAAAAGAAAGTAGCAGTCTGTTCACAGCTGCAAAGCTATTATCTTTTGACATTAAAAAGAGATTGTAGAACAGTATTACAAAACTGGATTCAGGCTTTTTAGAAATGCCAGAGAAGATGGGAAGGAAGAGTTACACTAGGTAAAGGAGTGGCTTGAATGCGTGCAGACAGCTGAAGATTCAGTTGAGATATTATTGCTCAAAAAGCTGATGGAAACATTTGGCATTATGGTAGGCATCTATTATGGACTGAATGATCAAGAAGAGGAAGTAAACCAACCTTTCTATAAGTGGAAGAAGCTTCATGATGATAAACAATGGTACTATGGAGAACTTTAACAATATTGTCAGTTTTTTGAAAGGCAACATGGTGGTGTAATTCAGACTTTTGGATAGTTACTTAAGAGCTGTGAAGGCTAAGAACAGCCTTGGCAGAAAAAAAAACCAAAATACAAAAAGCAAAGCAAAACAAAACAAAACAAATAAATAAGTAAAAACAGAAAAGGAAAAAAAAAAGCCTCAAGATTTTGGAGCTTAAAGCCCTGAGAGGGGTGAGCAGATGAATAGTAAAATTATATCCCTGTACTTGAGAAGAGATCTGCTTGGCAGGGTCCTGTAGGACACTGCCCCGAAAGGGAAAGAGGCCAAGAGAACTGCTTCAGAATGACCTCTTAAAAGCACATGAATAATCTGTTTCAACTTTCAGAGAGTTACACTCACAGCAGAAGGCCAGCTTGGATGAAGAAGAAGTTCCTGACTGAGCTAAAGTACAAAAAGAAAGTATGCAGGTGGAAAAAGGGACAAGCTGCCAGGGAGGAATACAGATATTTCCTGAGTGTGCAGGGATAGAATTAGAAAACGCAAATCTCAGCTGGAGCTGGGAATAGCATTGGTTCTGATGGGCAGTGAGGATTTCTTTAATGCAGAAGAAAAACTGTTCAGTGTAGTCTGATACATAATGACAAAAGATATGGAAAAGCCTGATGTGTGGTTTAGTTTTCTCCGTTTTTACTGGTAATTTCTGCCTTTTGGTCCCTGGGACTATTGGTAGAATGTGTTAGAGTGAAGCATTTAGTCGTAGTAGAGGAAGATGAAGTTGCCAGTCATATGAAGAAATTTCACATACTCAGGATGGGATTTATATGAGAGTGCTAATGAAGTTTATCAGTGCCATTGAAATACTCTCAGTTCTCCTTGGAAGATCATGACAGTCCGAAGAGGTTCCCAATGAGTGCTGGCAAACCTCTTATTTGTCTTCAAGAAAGGTGAAAAGGTGAATTAAGGGATCTAGGGTCTGGTTAAGTCCCCTTCCAACCCTTCAGTGAGTAAATATTCCTGGAAGTAAGTCCAGCACATGTACAACAAGATAACTTGAAGACAACTAGCATGATTTAACAAGGGCATTTGTGTCTGCCTGACCTGCTAGTCTTTGATGCTCTTGTTAAATTAAAAAACAAGGAGAACAGCTAGTGTAACAGAGGGCAGGGCTGCCCTCCAGGGCTGACTTCAAAGAGAACTCAAAAGGCAGAAGGAATGAGTTGACTGAGTTTGTTAAGTTCAACAAAAGAAAATGCAATGTCCTGTATCTGGAATGAAATAACCTCATGTGACAGTACAAGCTAGTCATGGACTAGGTGGAAATCAGCTTTGCAGAAAAGGACCTGTCAGTCCATGAGTTGACTGTGTTCCTCATGTCAAAGAAGGTCAACTGTATTCTGGGATGTTAGCAAGGGTATCCAGTGACACTTTCCTTCTATTCATCATTTTTGAGAGACTGCATCTAGAGTACTGTGTCCAGTTTTGAGGTCCACAGTAAATGAACGACTGCAATGCTGCCACTGGGATGGGCAGAAACAGGAGCACACCAAAGACAATTAAAGGCTGAGTTGTCTTTTTTTTCTGCCTGAAGGTAAGGCAGAATCATACTTCTCTTTACTATTAGCTGTAAACATATAATGGAAGATTGTAGAGAGAACAGAGCCAGACTTAAAAGTTCATAGTAAGAAGACTAGGCACGTATTGCATGAGAGGAAGTTCAAATAAGATTTATTATTATTATTAACATATATAATTTTAACCACGATGACGACCAATCATCAGAGCAAGAGCCCAGCCATACTATGGTGTTTCCATCCTTGGTGATACTCAAAACTTAACAAGACAGAGCCATAGTAATCTGTATCATGTTGCTTTTTGAATTATGATTTGGACTAGACAATCTCCAGATATGGCTTCCAGTCTACATTATTCCACGATTCCATAAAAAGTAAAATAAAACAGAATTCCCTCTTTATGGTAACAGCAATCCTATATTTAAATTTATTCATTTCTAGAGCATCCTGAACTGATATGTCATAAAAATAATAAGATATATATTGAACATTAACATCACCTAAATTTAGATACCTAGTCTAAATAACCAAATTGCCCTGGTCTCTATGCAAATACAATGAAAAGAACTAAAAGATTGATTTTTCTTAGTGGTTAGCTTAGCTTGAATAGCTGACTTGATGTTTCCTCCAGAACAGGGTATGCTTGAATTCTTAATGTTAGAGATCTGATCTACCATTATTTATTGTCTTTGGCTTTGGTGTTGTTTATAGAACAGTTAATTCCCGTGTAATATTGCTTTTTTTTCCTTCTTTTTTTCCCTTTTTCCCCAAGAACAGATTCATATGAAAGAACATTACTCTTCAATTATGTTAGAACCTAAGTAGACAGACAAATTACACTTAGAACTAAAGTAGTCATAGCTACATGAGTCTCTGTAGAGAAGTAAGGGAGCAAATATATAAGATTTTTCCAACTTCAGTTGAACATTATGATCAGCATTGAGGCACACAATAGAGTCAAGAAGTAGATATTAAAATATATTTTATGAATTTTAATGAATAAATGAATAAATATATAAATAACAATTAAGTACGTATAGGAATTGGTACAAATGATCATTAGATTTTGTAAGAAGTTTTGCTGCTAGTTCAGAATTCCTTTTTTTTTGCAGCTCAATAATCTATAGTAACTAAACACCTTTTCCATCAAGTAAATGCAGATATCATATATTCACTCTGTTAGCAGAATTTTTTTAGATAACTGAATACCATTTAAAGGCATTCCTATTTCAAGTTTATAACAAAGTAAAAATTAAAAAAAAAGTAACTCACAGTTAATTCCCACCAATCTCACACCAAGAGAAGAGGTTCTTTATAAACTATGTACACCCGATGGCAAGATTAAGACACAATGGGTCAAATGTTAGTCCAACTAGTTTATTACAAATCTTATTTGCATAGGGATATGGGGAAGGGAAGATGGGCAGTAGAAAAGAGATAAAAAAGCAAGGAGTTTTGGTAGAAAGAGAGAGAAAGTCATCACTGTGGGTCCAGCGTGGTTGACTATGATGACTTCTTTCTTCCTCCACTTTTTTCTTTCTCTCTTTCTCTCACTAAATTCTTAATGAAGGTATAACTTATTTATAAGTCCAAGGTGGTTGAGTCTCTTTTTGGAGAGGCAGCTCCTTGCTTTTGGATCTCCACAGGAACTCCTTTGTTCCCATTTTGTAGTTTGGTACCAAAAACTATTCCAGTTAGAGAATAAAGTGTCCAAAAATGGGAAAATTAACTACAAAAACAGGGTCAAGTTAATTTGCTATTTGAAGAAACTAAGTAGACAAGATTCCTTCACATGTTAAGTCTTGCTAAGACTTTTATTTATACTGCATATGCTCTTCGGTTAAATTAGTTCTCACACATAAGTAACAGATACTCACATTTCTATTGGCTAATGATAGTAAACCCTACAGATAAACATTCTGAAGTTCTTTCTATATAAAATATTAGGAAACTTACATTTCTAACATTTTTCCTAAAACCTGTGTAGGTATGACTGAATACTGGAGGAAAATGACTCAAATAAAAACTCTTTATTTAAAAACCAGTCTATGTAAATGTGATACATTGAAATACAGATGAAAGACCTGATGAAGTAAAAGTCTGCAATAAGCATATTAACTAAAATGCTGATCATTTTGGAGTACATTGAGACATTAATAATTATCCAAGTAAATCAATGCAGAAATTTAATGGAGAAGAAAAACTGACCAAGCAGCTTTATGAACCTCACTTCTAGTTTCAGCTGTAAGATATTATTTCCCAACTCAAGTGCCATTGCTTTTGAAATCAGGGTTGCACAAACTTTTATCTGATGGTACAGAAGGATAGCTGTGACTGTCTTCTGTATGACTAATGCTGATATTTTTTTGTATTTCAAATCTAACTTCAAAGATCCCATACAGTATGATGGTGTGCAACATCAGACTGGGCAACATAGGAAAAATTTACACTAAGAAAAATCAGAAAAAATTGTCAATCCATTTTTAGACTATCCAAAAATATGTTCTTTACACCTATTTTATCCATTTATACTTGACAAATTATTCTTCTGAACATTTAAATCTTTTTACATCATTCATTAGCTGGTACTCAGATACTAAGGGCAGAAAATACCATTAAGTATTTCACTTTGCCCCTTGCAAAGTGTAAACTAAATTACAAGGGCTGCTGTGAAACTAATACCTCTTATTATATTGGCTCACAACATCAGAAGTGGATATTGGTGGTATTGCTTTAGAGGTTGA
Source organism: Odontophorus gujanensis (assembly GCA_013399175.1). NCBI lineage: Eukaryota > Metazoa > Chordata > Aves > Galliformes > Odontophoridae > Odontophorus > Odontophorus gujanensis. The sequence goes on along the minus strand of VXAB01004164.1, from coordinate 2,758 downwards.
ACCTTTTGTCATGGTTTTGTGATTTTTGGCATTGGTATTCCACATCGTAACATCATGTAGTGTATTGGGGTTTGAAGAGTTTATACTCCAGCTCCGTGGATCATTGATAGTTATGGGTAAACCTATCGAAGAGAAGAACTACATTCCCCAGAAGACTGTGCAATGCTTTGCATTTTTATGTGTTTCTGCTCAGAGGGAAAGATGAAAACTGTTAGCAGTCACAGGACACACTCTTTCCTTTGGGATGGACTCAGCAGTGGGTGCTTGCTGCCATCTCACCTTCAGTGTTAGCGTAAGGCCTTCGGTTTATCGTACACTCTCCCTTGCTCATTTTATTTGATTTATTAGCTTCAATTCCAATATATTGTATTATATTGTGTTATTTTGCTTTCTGATATCTTATTTAGTAAATTAGCTTTCTTCCTCAGATCGTTGCCACTGTTTTGTTTTCTAGGCCCATCTCCCTTTTCCCTTTTCCCTTTCCCCCTTCCCCTTTCCTGGGGTGCGGGTCTGCGGGTCCCAATTGTCGCGGAACCGGGCCGAACCTGCCTGGTAAACCATTGAAACCTTTCCTCAAAATTTCTGTTACATTTTGTTGCCATGTGAGAGATGGCAGCAGAGGGGCTGTTCGATAGAATGTTGTCTGACATGGAAGTATGCACGAAGAAAAGTTGTGTAACTGATTTCCTCTGTGCAGAAAAAATTGGTCCTACTGACATTCATCAGCACTTGCTGAATGTTTATGGACACCAATTGATATGAGCACAGTGAGGCAGTGGTTGATGTGTTTCAGCAATGGCAACAGTGACAGAGTCACCTATACTTGTGCTGATTTCACAAATGCAGCATGCAGGTTTCATGTTCATTGCTTGTGAAAATGCGTAGCAAATGGTGGTGACTATGTTGAAAAATAGTGTTTTGTAGTTGAGAATTTGTTCTAACCAATAGCCCTATTGTGTTCTTTGTATCTGTATTTCCATAGAAATAAATAGGAGACCTTACTTTTGAAATAACTTACATATGTTACCAATTTATCTTGTTTGGATAAAGCACTTCTTTCAAAAATACACCCAAAATTTGAAAATGTCAAGAATCCCCTGCTTTCTTTCATATTTTATTCCAATGACTTGTCAACTTCTCTCTAAAAAGATGTTCTATCTCATAAATTGTTCTCAACACCATACAAAAGCTATAATACCCCTCTCCATACATTTAGATTTTCTCTTGTCATGGAAAAATCCTACAAAATTTTTGCAAAAGTGTGAACGTCAAGCTTTTATTTATAATTGATATTTTGAAAGTTAGTTAATTGGCAACAGCTTGCAACAAGTCAGGTGGATACATTTTTGCAATAATTTTACATTATCTAGAGAAAGCCTTTTATCACACATACTTCAATTGAAGATATGAAGATTTTTCTTTTTTTTTTTTTTTTCATCTAATATCTTTCTAGCCTGCTACTTTCCAATCTGCGAAATACAACACTAGGAAGTAGTATACTGTTTACACCTGTTTCTATTTTACTCAATATCATTTCCCAGTTATATACTCCATCATCATCTCTAAGAAAAAGAATTCAGACCAGAAGTTGAATCGCTCTTCTAAATTGCGCTACTACCTTGCAAATGAATACAGCTTGGGGATTTTAACACTACATAAGGTGGTTTCACAGTGAATGGAAGCTTTCCCATTCTATGTGACGGACATACCTGTTCTGTTAAAAACATATCACTTCAGAGCTGCTAAGCAGCCAGGGGCAGAGATGTGAGAGGCTTTTACCTCTCCAGCTGTAGAAACATCAGCTAGCAGAAGAGCAAGGACAAGTCTGCATTGCAGATTACATTCCTTGCAGTTTATGTCAGTTATAGACTGCTGTTTTCTGTCTTGGAAGCAAATCAGTTACGTGGAGTTTTTGTTTTGTTTTTATTTTACCCTTGTATGGCACATCTCCACAACATAGGTTTAATTTTGCTGCATTCATCTCCTATAAAGTGCCATTATGTTAGTGTTTGCTTTTGAATCTGTAACATTTTATATAATTATGTAAATTATCATGTTCAGATTGACATCTATATGTTTTTATTGTCTTTATTTGCAATATTAATAAACATACTTTCATGTAAGTTTTTTATGTCTTATTTCTAGCAACATGAATCCCTTGGCTCATGTGTTCCTCAATAAATGTCATTTCTTGTTGAAACACCTGCTGCTGAGAAGAGATTTTCAAGCTGTTACCTGTTATTAGCCTGGAAAGTTATTTATTGCAACTAGTAATGTTTTTAGTTCTTATATATGAACTGCATTTTTAGTTCTTCTTGTAACATTTCTTTTTTTTAATTTTTGTATGATGAATAAAGTGAATGTACAGTGATTTTAGTTGACTGCATCTAGGTCTGGATCACTAGATTTACTAAATTATTTTAACTGGGTTCAAATTAAATGCCAAAACAAGAGACAGTGAAAACAGTTTCTTAACATCATAGTAAGCATGATAAAATATTGACCACAGTTGAGAAGTTTTGTGGAGAAAAAAAAAAAAACATAAAAAAACCTTAAACTGAATAAAACACTTTAATGTTTCAAAACACTGTTTCAAGGAAAGTAGAAAATAATGGTTTCTGCTTTGTGATTGCTACAACATAATCTATCTGGATCAACTTAGGTCAAACTGTGTTTTGTTCCTGGGTTGGACAATATTACAAAATTATTACAAAATTATTTTGTTGTTACTGAATTTGATAAGAAAGACACAATGTAA
>VXAB01004163.1:150415-192482 GCA_013399175.1 Odontophorus gujanensis | reverse complement strand
GAGCCGCCGGCCGCCATTTCGCGCAACAACAGGCAGAACCCGAGCGAGCAGCCCCGGCCAAGCACCCTGAGGAGAGAGAGAAAGAGAGAAACAAAGAGACACACGCAACAGGAGAGTTAGACAGGAAAAAATACCCATAGACTCCGCCATGTCACAAGACGTTTAATCGCCCCCCTCCTCCCTCAGGCTCACTGCCCCCGCCACAGCCGCCTGCCCTGCGTCCGAGCGGATCCCTTCCCCTCGGCTCCCTCCTGCCGCACAGCACCCGTTAGAGCCCCGCCGAGGGAGGGGGAGGGAAGGGGGGAACCGCTTTGGCTACGGCGCGGCCGCTAGCGGCTTCTTCCGTCGCCCGCGTGCGGCGGCTCCATCGAGGCAGGTCTGCGGCTGCCAACCCCGCTTTTATCCGGTGCCCCGCGTTTGCGCACTGAAGGAGGCTCGCTCAGCCCCTGGTGGGCGTCGAATGAAACCCCAGCCGCCGCCTCCCCTCCCTCACTGCGCCGGAGGGGCTGAAGCCGGGTAGAGAGGGGAGGGGACGCAGCTGGGGGAGGGGTGGGGGGGGAGCGGCAGCGCCGAGCGGCCCGCCGGGTCCGTACAAAGCCGAGCGTTCTCCTAGTGCTGTTGCCTGGAGGAGAACCGGGCTCGGTGCTGAGGGGAAGGAACACCGTTCTCGAACGCTCCGAGGAACGAAAAAAAGCCGCCCTAGTCCTCGAACCCCTCCCCACCCCCCACGGCGGTCGCTCAGAGCCTCGCGCCGCTCGGATGCGGGCCCGCTCGCACCTCCCGCTCCTCTTGCGCGCGGCTTTGCGAGGAAAATGTATTCCTCTCTTGGAGGTTAGCGACGGGCGGACGTAGTTGAGCGTAACGCCGACCGCCAGCAGGATGCCGGGGTGAGCGGCCGAGCACACAGCTGCGCCTCTCCTCGGTGCCCCCGCCGTGAAGGAGCGGGGAGTTTTTTCTAACATGGACACTGAGCTGTCCGCGGTCGCAGCCCGCGCTCCAGCCCTCAAGCAAAATGGCGGCCGCTTGGCTTCGCCTTGGTAACCCTGCCCCTGCCAGGAGGGGCGGGTGAGCCCGTGCAGGGGGAGGGAGGGGAGAGTGGACGCCATTTTCCCAGAGAGAGGCAGTGACATAGAAGGGAGCGTAGGAGGCTGAAAGGAGGGAGGCACGGGAGCAGGGGCGGCAGCGGGGTTTGTACGCAGGTCCCGAGGCACAGGCGCTTCTCAGCCGGACCCCACTGGGCGCTGTGTACTCAGCTGGTGCTGGGGGAGGAGGGCTCTCCCCGTCCTTTTCTTTCTTTTACCAGAGCGCTGAGGGTCGGTCCTGCCCAGGGCAGGGCTCTCCGCAGCGGGGCAGCTGCAGCGGGCTGGGATAGGAGGGGGCCCGGCTGAGGGGTGCTGCTGTGGGCCTGTCACCATAACAGGTGAGTCTGTGCTCGGTGCTGCCGTGTTCTGACGGGTGCTGGGGGAGGGGGGCAGGGACGGGGGGTAGATGCCGTAGGGACGGCTGTGTGCCCCGCCGAGCGGGGCTGCCCGCCATCCGCCGCCTTTAGGTCGTGCTGAAGTTGCCTTGCGTTCGTTTTTCCTTTTGTGGGGTTTGACTGAAAAAAAATGGCAGACCGTCGCTATAGCTTGTGAATATGGCGGGTTAGTGTAGCTGGAGGAGCCGAGGGGAATTTTTTTTGGCAGTTCTGCCAGATTTATGCGTTATGCCTGGAAAAAGAGCCAGGAGAGGCTGTGAGGCAAAAACAGACCCTAGGCGGGTGGGTTTTAAGAAGGGCTTCGTTCGTTACTGGGACTGCGTATTGAGTTGTATGGAGCTCGGGGAAGCCCTCTCCTCTTCCTTCATCCTGTATGTTTGTGCTTTGTGACACTAAAATGGTCGTTGCAGGCCTCATCTCCCTGCCTCCCCCACCCCCGCCTCCCCTTTGCCCCCCGCTCCTTTCGGTGCTCCCGGGTAACCTGGTGCAGGAAAGCTGTCCTTAGGAGTTTCTGTGCCGATTTAAAAGGGGATCGTTCTCCCCACCCCCTTTCTCGGGGTTGTGAGTAGGGGTATTGGCGCATCCCTTTCTTGCTTCAGCGCCTGTAGCCAGCGTTCGCCTTCCTTGGCTGGCGTATTTAAGTCATAGGGAAATAAATGCTGGTGGAGCAGCCCCTATTGCTGCGGACGTTGGGGAGGAGAAGCAAACGGTTCAGTGTACAGCCCTAAATAGGGTAGGGAAACGTAATATAGTCTGATTATGAAGGTCCTGTATTCCCCCCGTTCTCGGCCATTAGGGACGCGCGGGAGCCGGGAGGTCCATAACATGGTGCACCCCGTGTCGCTCAGGGCACGGGCTCCGTGCTGCAGCTAGCTTCAGGAACGCTTTACTCTGTTTATTTCCAGTATATTGAGGGAATAATAATGAAATATTTCGATTATTGAGGGCTTGGGTCGTAGAAACAAAGAGATTTATCCACGACTGTAGTTACAGTACACAATTAATTGATTATGGTGACCATACTTTTAAAGTTACTTTTCAAAAAATGTGGAGTAAATTTCTTAATTTCCCTCTTTTGTCCTTTAGAGATTCTAAAAATGGCGGCCTCAGGCTGATGTTGTGGTAATCTAATCAGCTCGGGTCCTCCACACCCCATGCAGCGCGTTTGTCTGCAGCGTATTACAGCCTTATTCTGTTAAAATGAAAAGCCCGTTCCCTTCAAATAATGCACAAAACATCTCTTGCCTTTACTGCAATTTAAAAATGCTGTGTTCCAGCTGATTAATTTTATTGGTTATGTGTGTGAAAGGCAAGCGAACGAGACCACTCTTGTCGGGGAAGCGGGGGGTGGGAAGAGGCACGAGCGCTTCTCTGAGGGGTGTGGATGGGCTGCTGTAAGGTGGTACGTCTGCCGGTGTAGTAATTTGGAGAAAGCTCCTGCCTTACAGTAGGTGCCGTGTATCTGCCTATCCTCTCGCCAATCTGAAAGCAGTAATATTTTTCAACCTAAGGAGATGCAGATCACTAATTCTGTCAGCCAAATTCTGGGTGGAATCACATTCGTGAACGTCACGCTCACCTTCCAGGAAATACCTTTGCTGGACATTGGGATGGTAATCCCCTGCCTTCATGGTTTGGGAATGCTGAAAGAACTTAATCCTGCATGCATTATTTCCCCAAGTATTATAAAGTGCTACTCTATTAAGATGTAGAATTTCTTCTGCAACCGTGCAATCTTAGCATTAGGCTTTTTCTTCAATTTGTTTTGTATATTCCTTTATAAAATGTATGTGACGATATACATACAAATACCGAGTGAAAGTGCAATTCCTAACCTCTAATTTTTTTTTCGAAATGAAATATGAACCTTTTAGTATCACCACTATAAATACGTTTGGGTGGGGGGAAGGGAAGTCACAAGGATTTGGTGGTTGGTGTAGTGTGGTTTGGTACCAACTATAACAACTACCTACTGTATGTTCACCCAGCAGAAACAGAAAAGAAATTTGTGTTTGATGCTTTTGTTTGTGTATGCTTTTCTTTAATATTGTCCTTGGTTTGATGAGATGTGAGTTTGTATTCCACTATAGCTTTAGAAGCTTCTGGATTGAAACAATCAAAAGTGAAGTACTGAAATGGCAAAATTGTCTTCAATCTCTGACGAATTTAAATTTAGATACTCTTCATATATCTCACGGCACAGATACGTGATTTAAGATGCACCTGAAGTTGAATGTTAAGATGAAAAGACTTTCTGTGTTGTTAACGCTTGCCTTTCATACGTTTTGAGGCCAAAGGCCGTGTGATTTCAACCACCAAGTGAGGCGTTCGTGGGCCAATGATACGTGCTCCCGATGATACCTTCATCATATTATACAAATTCTATTTATTTATACTATATCACATACTGCTCTCCACTTACTGAAAAGGATGTAGTTACTGTTCTGAAGAGTTGTAGGTATGTCTCTTTAAAAAACATTTGCGTTTTTATTTCCTCTTTCGAGGTGTTTTCTTGACTACTTTTTTTTAACATCATGGCTTGAAGTGCCACACTGCTGTTTCGTGGCCTCAGTCATGTTCTCGGGCAGATGTTCAAGTCCAGGTTAAAAGAGACAGTTCTGTACAGTTTGCAGAAAGTACTGTTGGGGGTTGGGAACGAAATTCAGAAATTGGAGTACCTAAACACAGCTTCTGTGGATTGCAGGTTTTTTTTTGCATTAAGGCCTTTTGGGGAATGTTGAGATCTTTCAATTTCCCTAATGTATGTTATAGTGAGTCACTTTGTCTTTGTGACTCAGTTTCTCCATTTGTAAAACAGATCTGTGATCTGAACACAGAGCTGTTTAAGGAGACATTAGAAAGGAAATTCCAGCTTTATTTTTACACTTCATTGATGTTGATTTGTTCACGTATGTATTCATTAAAAATATTTCACCACTGCCAACTAACGAAAACTCCATAAAAAGAGAAGGTTTGCAACCTGAATTTTTTAAGACATTTCTGATTTGCAGATGTTCTGTTACAATTACAATTTTGATGTGTTAAAATAATAGAGGTCACACAAGTGGTTTTACAACTGTCTTTGGGTTTTTTCCTATCTGCAGTAAAAATCTGCTCAACTGTCATAACTATAAGCATTTTGGGTGAACTTTTTTGCCATCTCAGAAGCTTTAAAGAGGAAGAAATACTGGCATTTGAAGCTGCACCTAGGGGAAGTTTCTTTTAGTACCAAAACTCAGGTTACTATTTGGGGTTCTGTTACCTCAAATCTCTGGTTGGGTTTCAGTGAGCACAGCTGGCTTAATAATTCCACTGCAGAGAAGTACAGTAACGGGCGTCGTGCTGGATGAAGGCCGTGCAGTTGGAGGGCTGATCCCAGTTTGATTTAACAGCAACCTTAATTTTAGTAAGACTGTTCGTGGGATTTAGTGAAGGAACAATGTATATAAATGTTGAATCATACCATTGCTGTAAACACGTTAATATAAATGGAGATGTAATGAAAGTGTTCTGCTGTTTCCATATAAAAATCTAACAAAATTGAGTGGAGTGATGCAGATATGAAATAAAAGCCGATTCAGAGTTCCAGAGTGACCCTAAGCGAGTCCAGCTATGCTACTGGTCTTGTGCCTTCCATACAAACGATCATTTGTGAATTCCTCTCAAAAGCAAATCTTGTTGGTCAGTGTTTCTGGAGCAGGTACTGTGTTCAAATGTTTCCACTGTACAAACAGTGGTTTTGATTTATTGCTAGGAATGAAATATGACTTTTTTTGTTTTGTTTTTTTAACTGAGATGTCTTTAGCACATGTAGAATGTGGACTAAGGAAGGAAAGAAAATCACTTCTTGTTCCTTACTCTTTCAAGTTCTGGATTATTTACAATGTTAATTGTAAATTAGGGCATTTTAAGGTTGCATGATGAATGTTTCATGCAGTTGTCTGCTTACTAAAAGGAACTTCACCCTTAAAAGTTGACCTAATCTCTTTCAGGATCCAAAATTCTGCTCGTGACCTACAAAAAAACCTGCTATAATCAAGTTCAAAGACAAAACGGTTGTTACCTTTAAGGCATAACAAAGGCCTTATTTAAAAGAAACCTTGTCAAGATTTCATATATTTGCTAGCAGATACTGAGATTGCTTTTATTTCCTTTTACAAATCTTAATATATTAATGTGTTAAGGTAACTGGCAGGATTTTAAGCTCTGCAGGTTGTTAGAAGTTTTTAATAATTGAGGCTGGCTGTAAGCCTTTGAAGAGAGTTTTGTTGTGCAAAGTGTATTTTTTAACATCTCTGACTTAAAATGTTTATTTATTTTTTATTTTGTAAATTAAAATATTCGTAAGGCCTGTGGTAATTTGATGTCCACTGAAGTTGTTTGCTTCAAAAGCACAAATGAAAAGTAATTGCAGTAGCATGTAGATTGCATCCTGTGCAAGTGAAATGTTTTAGTTTTGCATATTTTATTGAAGGAGTGCTATCTTTCCTTTCATGTAATAGTTTATACACAGCTTACATGTAAAAAAAACTTACATGAGGCTTGCAAGGGATCAGCAGTTTGGAAAATCAGGCCTAGGATGGGATGCAAAAATAATAGAGATTGTAGTTTTTGGTTAACAATTTTTGAAAGATATACGTATTAACGTAACAGTTCAGGTTTAGATAAGGTTTTTAAGAAGTTCACTCTCATCTCTAGCTGCATTCTGTGTATTGTTTTATGCCCCCGTAGTCTAGGTAATCATTCACTTTTATAACTTTGTCTGAAAAAGAAATACTGTCAGGTTCAAAGAAGGTATTACGTGAGTAGGTTTTAATGACGTTATCATAGTTTAGATTGCAGCTTGAAAAGAAGGACCTGTAATATCTTGTGCATTGTTGATTTTTGATGAACAGATGATATGGAAAATGGTTAAATTGCCATCCTCCCTTTCCAGAGTGAGAATTAAAGATGTATATGGGGTGGTAGGTTTGGATCTTTTAACTGGAGGAGTTCTGAATATTTAAATTGAATGAGTGTTCATTAATTCTTAACTGTTCTAATTGGACTACATCTACAGATAGTTGGTTGTTTTTTGTTGTTGGTTTTTTTTCCCTTTCACAGGGGGTGATGCTCTTATTTTGCCTTGAGTAGACAGAGGAGCAAACTCCTAATTAGTATGGTTATAATGGGACTGTGTTTCTGTATCACAAGACAGCTGATATTCCAAGTCTAGACAGTTAATCCTGTCTTAACTGTTGGTTTAAAGAAACTTTTTTGAATGAGGTATGTTTTTTGGTATTACTACTTAAACTGAAACTGAAGGTGAAGGCTTGAGAATTACAACAGTTTATTTAAAGATTTTGGGGGAAGGTATGGTGAGATTGCACCTCTCATTCAGTTTCTGAAGGTGTTGTTGTGGAACTGTGAAGGAATTACTACTAACTTTGTACATAATTGATTTAAAAATTAAAATAGCTGTCTTACTGTCTTTGAGGATAAAGTTACTCCTTCAGATGTCTCACCAAAGTGCTAAGTTGCTTGGATTTTTTTTAATGGAGTAGGAAGGCTCGATGGGAATCTTAAATATTCGTTACCAAAAAATTGTGTTACTACCATTGATTAAAGATAAAATAAAAAGCATGCATAACATTTAGATATTTGTTCTCTGCTCTCTCCTTCTTTCCAGTTACTTACCTCCTTTTCCCTGGGAGCAATAAAAGAAACTCTGCATCTTCTTTTTTTACTCCATGTGGCAGTAGCATTCAGAGATGAAAGCTGTGTTTTGTGCTCCATTGCTGGGCAGAATCTCTTTGCTGTGTTTATTCCAAGATTATGTATTTCTTATCTTTGTTGCTACAATTAAAATACACACTGAACTCTTATTTGAAAACACACATCTATGAGGGTACAAATGTGGAATCTCTATAAATTTCTTAGTGCAGATCAGTTAGTATACTTTTGCAAGGTAATTGCAATTGAAAATAAAGTGTTTTTTATTCATTTTTTATGTTAAACTTAGGTGTTTTTTGTGATTGTTGTTGAACATGGCGTAGTCCTCTCCCCCCCCCCCTTCCCCCCCGTCTGTTCCCTTGCCATCTCCCTCCCAGCACCTTAACTAAAGAACATCAAAATATTGCCAAGTTGTTGCCAAGAAATACAGTCCAGGTTGACTTGTGGTTAAAATTGTGTAAGAAGGATTTATATCTACTGGAAAGAATTAAGGCTTGTTTGGAAGAACTACTTTGACTGTCCTGTGCTTAGGTTCCTCTGCACAAGTACAGCATTCAGTTGAATGCCTACAAACTGTTACCAGGATTAAAAGTGGAAGCACTGTTGTGCTATTCATGAGAGTCCAATGTCATTGATAAGGCAGGGGAACTGTTTTTTTGTTGTTGTTCTTTTTTAATCTACCTCAGTGAAAACAAAGCAGTAATTAGTTTGGCTGATATGTCAGACTTTGGAAAACTGTTAACAATTTACTATATAGTAGATACCTAATAAAGTACAGCAGGCCTTCGAATCTTATTGTGCAGCACAGAAGCATAAATGAGTTATTGTACTTGTTGCGAAGTCAGCAAAATGCTGAGATTGTTGAAGCCACTAACTATTGTGTATACATATTTGTAGTCTTAGATTCCCTTTCCCTCCAGAAGCCTGACCTTCCTTCTTGAGAGAAACAGTGGCTCTTGGAGTCCAGTCCTTCCAGTGGCTGAACCACCATGCAGTTACATTTAGTTAGCTCTTTCGCTTACAGATACTGCATATGGACTGTGTATGGAAAATTGGCTAGGAGGAACAGACTTAAATGTTTTGCGTTTTTTTCTTATGGAATCATGTAACTTTTAAAAAACGCCTGCGTGTTTAATAAACAATTATTTTCCATTTCACGTTAGATGGAGAAGTGCTTGCAGGGAGACAGCTGCTGCAAATAATGACTTAAACCAAGATATTTTAACAGGGGAACTGGGTTGTTAGTTTTCTTAGTACTTCAGTTTTATATCTTGTGGTGATGCAGTGCAATGCATGAATTCATGTAGGTGAGACTCTACTGTATAGTTGTCAAAGCAATATTGTTATCAAAAAGTAGACTTCTCTCTTAAGCTCCTTCATACACTGCACTTTTTCTTGCATATTTTAATTGCTTCATTCTCCCCTTCAAATAATTGTTAATGCTCAAGTGGGTAGGCCTTTTTGTGCCTGGTTTACTTCAAAAAGTATGGCAAGTTTTAAAACGTAAGTAGGCATGTCATGTGATTGGCAGCTAATTTTTAATTTGAGGTACTGGATTTCTGTAAAAGTAAAATCGAATCTACAAGCATGGTATTTTCTGTATGCCTCTGCTTGCAGTTGCTTTGGTAGATTTATTTTCAATAAATTAGTTCCTACTGTTTCTGTAACTGCATTTGCCTTTGTTTTCCCTCTACCACTCATTCTTTTTCTCTTCCTAGTCCCATATTTTGTTTAACTTCCACTGAGAGAAGAAAAGGAGGAGTGAAGAGAGAGAAGAGGTAAGGGGAAGTTTTACATATGCTTTAGTGGACTGGCATAAGTACCATCACTTTTTTTAGGGTATACAAGAGCATTGCTCTTGGATGGGATGGTAAGTGGGAGAGAGCCTAGGACGCTTGGCAACTGGTTTGTCATATGGCAGAAAATTTTGCTGACATACTGCTTTTGGACTCGTACTGAGTTCATAAGGCACAGCATTGTTTCCAGTGACCAGAGTTGATGTAGTATGATGTGCATACTGGAGAATTGATACTTCAGTGGTTTTTCTTATATGAATCTTGAATCTGGTGGAGGAGGCAGTCTTCTTTATTCTGTATCCCAAAATCAAGATCAGTTTATGAAGTTGGCTTGTCATTCTGAACAGGGCAGAGGTCTTCATTGGTTGTGAAGTTTTATATTCATTACATCAGGATATTCATAAATATGCTTTGTTCTGACTGCATTGAGGCATGGGTTAAAGGCAAACTGGGATGAATAGCAACCTTGTCTTGTAGTAGTTTGACTGTAACAGCCTTGGTTCTTTAATAAGTTGGTTTAATGGTGACTAGGTACAACAAATGTGTCAGTACAACAAATAACTTTAAAGTATAATTTGATACTCTTAATAACTTACCACTGTTGAAGCTCAGTGAAAATTCTAAAGGGAATGGGAAGGGACAGCTTTGAGTATTGTCCTGGGAGAGTCAAGGATAAGCAACATAATTAGCCATTATTTGCTCTGCTTGCTGGCAACTGTCACATGTACAACTCCAAAACTACCACAAAGGTACATTTTTTGGGTGTTTTGATTTTTCTTTTTTGCCACACCATAGCATGTGAGAAAGAGCTGAGTTAGACCTGATCGCTGACAATGTGTAGGTCAGGGTGGCTGGCTCAGGGGGGAATTGAGGGGCTTGTGGTTATGCCAGGACTAACTCATGTTATGATGAGGAAGATAAGGAAGAGGACATTGCTATGAGATGGAACATGAGGTCTTGTGAGAAAGCTTTGATACAAACTACAAGTACAAGGGAAATCAGGTTCTTCTAGAACAAATTGTTTCTTCTGTGTGGTATACAGGAGTCAGTCATTAACGGTACCCTATTGTTTATACTGTATTTGAGTGCCTACTGTGTCTTGGTGGGTTGTTTTTGCTTTTGTTGTTGTTTTTACCTTCCACCCTCTTTTGTCTCATTCTAAATTTGAAGTAGACTGCTAACTTTTCTGTTAGGTTACCATAGGGAGCAGCAGTCAGCAGTTGTCTGGACTTGGAGCCATAGTTGTTTCTGGGCATGACTACTTCTAATTCCAGCTTCAGTGATGGAATGCCTGAGAGTTGGGTATCCCTCCTAATCTCTTAGCAAAATATGTACTATGGTGTAGCTTGTGTGTGTGTGTGGGGGGGGGGGGGGGGGGGGAAGGGGGGAGGGTTTGGTGGGGGGAANCTTCTTTGTGAGAAGGGTGGTTCCCATGACTGCAGGTTGAAAATGTTGGCCTGCAAATCTGAAGGCAGGCATGACAAGAATTGCTTTTGCTAATGATTGCGAAATATGTATGAGCATATGATGTAATTGGGCTTGAGGAGGGAGGAAAATGTTCTAATTGAATACACAATAAACTGATGATAATTTATGTATAGAAGACTTTCTAGAACGTTTATGGTCTAAATTCTGGTGCTTTTATTTGCCTTTTTGCAGTACATTTAATAGCCTCAATTTTAAGATATTTATCTGAGTTTCTGAGCATTGTGTTGAGTACCCAAAACATTTCAAAAATGTTTTTATCTACCACCCCTTGTAAAGAAAATATTTTTGAGGGGAAGACAGGCACCAGCATACCATAGAGATTATTTTTCCTGATGTGGTAAGAAAATCAAACAATAATATTTCTTGATCATCTTTCTGTTAGCTGAGATGTCTTCTGTAAACAAATAACTCTGATGTCAGCACAAGTCAGTAGAGCTATGAACATAATACTGTCTTGTTGGTTACTGTCTTGCCTATAAGAACCCCATTGGTGTGGAAACGTGTAGTTAGTTTCAGAGTGATCCTGTATGACTGTGTGGAGCCAAGATGAAAGATAGTAGGATGAATTTTCTCCTGGGAGCAGAAGCTAGAGTTCTTAGGTTTAATACTATGTGAGTGTAGTTATTTTTCTTTTACATTCAAATTGACTTGAAGTTATAACCAGATCAGCATCATGTGGTAGTTGAACTGAAAGATCTGGCTTGTCTCAAGACTATCATGCAACTGGTTTGTGTATTTTGTGTTTCAATTTCATCTGTAAATTGGATAACTCTTCTCTACCCTTCCTGCTCTTCCTTGGCCTGTAAGAGGTGAGAAGTTGACTGTGCAGATAAGTAAAGTTTCAGCGATTTCGTTTGTTCCAGTGAGCTTCAGTTTAATTCCCTCAGACTTGTACATGCCAGGTGAAGAATGGTCTTAATGTTTACACTGTTCTGATACCTAAGCCCTGCTCCAGGAAATTGTTCTTAATATTTTGCCTGTTGTTAAAGGGTGTGGGACAGTGGGTTTAGGTTAAAAAGTCAGGTTTTATTTATTCCCCCTAGTTATGTGTATGTTGTATACAGACCTTGTAAAGGTGCAGAGCAGACAAAATGGAAATGGTAATTCGTGTTAATCTTTGCAGTGGCATTCGATCAAGACTTTGAGGTAAATTTGCTTGCAGCAGTGTAAAATCTTAAATTATTTGTCTTAAGTTAGTGCTGTTTCCTCTCTTGAAATAGCCAGAATTCTGATTAGATTTTTCATCCTTAAAATTCTGTCCTGCATTTACAGACACCCTGATAATTACAGAGACCCTGAAGTCTTCTATGATGAAATCCCAAAGTCTTGAGGTACCTAAAATATTTGATTGCTTTCTTTTTTTTCTTTTTTTCACACTTTGTCATGTGGCAGATCACAGAATTGTAGGGTTTGGAAGGGACCTTCAGAGATCATGGGGTCCAACCCCCTGCCAAAGCAGCTCCCTAGCCCAGGTTGCACAGGTAGGCATCCAGGCGGGTCTGGAACATCTCCAGAGAAGGAGACTCCACCATCTCTCTGTGCAGCCTGTGCCAGTGCTCCGTCACTGCACTGTGAAGAAGTTCCCATGCACATTTGTGTGGAACTTCCTGTGCTTCCTTTTGTGGCCATTTCCCCTCATCCTATCACCACGCACTGCAGGAAGAGTCCAGCCTCACCCCTTTGCCTCCCGCTTCTTAGATATTTGTAGACATGGATCAGATCCTCTCTGAGTCGTCTTTTTTTTCAAGGCTGAACAGACCCAGATCTCTCAACCTTTCCTCATAAGAAAGGTTGACTGGTAGGGGCAGTTGGTAGAAAAATCTGGTTCTTCATGTATCCATTGAAGTCATACAAACAGTCCAATGGGATTCACATATTCATGTAATGCTGACTGATGTAGGAAATGTGAATTGGTGTAGCATTGAACTTAACTAAGATTAGCGCAGTCTTTATGTGGAAAATTCTCTGATCTTATGCTAAAAAATAATGTAATTATACCTTTAATTTATAATTTCACTGATGTCTGTTTATTAATTCAAAAATAAATGTATTGCAACTTCCTTTCTATTCTATTAGAAAAGTTTATAGTTTTTTTTCCTAATTGAAAAGTGTTTTTTCTCGTTATCCATACTGTGATAGGATGGAGAAAGTTATTTATGGACAAGGAAACACAGACAACAATGACTTTTGTCTAAAACAAACAAAAACAACTGAAAACCAAACCAAACTTTGATAAAACAAATAGAATGTTAAAAGCGCGTTTCTTCCCTGTTCCTACCTCCCCCCTTTGGTTACTGTAGTTACCAATTTGTGGGAAGGATGTGAGGTTGGCTTGATATGCTTGGAGTTACCATCCCTTCTTACCTGTAACTTCTCATGAAAGTTGTACATCTCTGCACCTGAATGAGAGCCTTAGTGTACTTGTCCATACAGTGTAGGTTCTATCAGGCTTCTTAGTTAACGTTTCCCTTCTCAAGTACGTACAATGTCATGCAGAGGTGGGCTACCAAGTATCATAGAATGAATCATAGAATGGCTTGTGTTTGGAGGGGGGACCCCAAGGATCAAGTTCCAGTCCCCCTGCCACAGGTAGTGCCACCAACCTCCAGATCTGGTACTAGGCCAGGCTGCCCAGAGCCTTGTCCAACCTGGGCTTGAACTCCTTCAGGGACGGAGTATCTGCAGCCTCTCTGGGCAGCCTGTTCCAGCACCTCACCACTCACTGTGAAGAACTTCCCCCTGACGTCCAATCTAAACCTTCCCTCCTTGAGCTTAAAACCATTCCTCCTTGTCCTACCACTGTCTGCCTGAGTAAAAAATTGATTTTCCTCCTTTTTATACTCCCCTTTTAAATACTTGAAGGCTGCAATGTGGTCTTTGTGCAGCCTTTTCTTCTCCAGTCTGAGCAAGCCTAGCTCCCTGAGTGTGTCTTCATAGGGGAGGTGCGGCAGCCCTCTGATCATCTTTGTGGCCTTCCTCTGGACCTTCTCCAACAGCTCCACATCTTTCCTGTTCTGGGGGCCCCAGTCCTGGATGCAGTACTGCAGATGGGGCCTCACAAGGGCAGAGTAATGAGGGACAGTCACCTCCCACTTCCTGCTGGCCACCGCTCTTCTTATGAAGCCCAGGATACCGTTGGCCTTCGGAGTGTGAGAGCACGTTGCTGGCTCGTGTAGCTGATGCCGCTGTGAATTTTACTTTTCCACTGACTCGAAAATCATATGATGTTGGAAAAAAGAGGTTACATATAAAAATCTGAATATATGAAATATATTAACAAAAGGCAAAAGACCACCACCTAAAATATCTACACAAAGCCTGCATAGAAAATGCCGTGGAAGAAGTTGATTGTGTGGACTCTTCGCATTTAAAGAATGATTGATATCGGGTTGATAGCAGATTATGAAACCTTGTTAATGTCACTGGGACAGTTTGTCTAGATTTCAAGTTCTTAATTTTCAAGTGCACTTCGTCACGGTGATCTGTTGTCTGCTTGTTTCCCAAAACTATTCAGCATAGCTTTTGGTGGTTCCCAAAGAAATAAATGAAAGGGGAAGGTGAAAAAATGTGCTGATAGAATAGGCCTATAGTTCCCTTCAGCCAACACCCTTATCAGAACTGCACTTTGTTCTGTATATTTGGATCTTGTAGAATTAGGTCCAGAAATATTGGTGTAGTTTCAGGAGATGACCATTTAACTTGTGATTGAACAGTTAGACCCTCTGTACTTGCAGTTATTTTTCTCTCCTCATGCATGTACCAGTGAAAACGTTTTTTCATCTGCTGTCACATAATTGAACTTAGAAGGACAAAGGAGAAAGGAAACGTGGTCTTCATTAAACCACAGAATATTGTGTGAGTGCAATACCTCAGGGATAATGTGTAACTTATTTTCTGTTGTCTAATGCATAAATGATGTTCTTTGTACAAAGCCACACAGATGAAATAAGCTGGAATGTATTGTGTTCTTATGCTTCCACTGTTAGAGCACCATTCATTTAAAAATTCTGGTTCTGGAATTGTAACCAAAATAAATCTTGAGAAGTAGTGGTGAAGTTTCAAGTATCTTTTATCCGATAAGGCAGTTAAGTCTGCAAAGTCACGTGTGCTCTCTTGAGAGAATTACCATAAAAGTTGTAAACGTTGTGATAAAACGTACTTCTTCATTTCCATTTTAAGTTTTGTGTTTTTTTTTTTGCAAGAGGTTGACTGTGCACAAGTTAGATGTTTTAACTGGGATTAAACAAAAGCATTCTTTTTTTTTGTTAGTTATATTGCTAGGGTAAGGCAAGCTTATTAACTACAGTTAAATAAATGCACAGTTTTCTCAGTAAGATTTTTTCATGCAATGAAGTTGTGCTGAGATAGTATTATTGAAGAAAACAGCAACTTGGAGGAATCACCAAAATTCTTTCTGTGACTGGGGAGAAATACCACAAGAAGAGCAAAGTGAGCCCCTGACAGCATTGGAAGTCTTCCACTATCAAGTTTAATAAACAGATAAACTACCCTAGGAAGAGCTAATAAATGAACTTTGAAACAGCAGCTTTTGTATAGTGCCTTTTAAACTCTGTGATGCTGCAGTCAACTGAACACACCACCTTAGTCTAACTTCCAAATTAACGTGCAACTTGCAGAAAGACTTTTTTTTTCAGCAGCAAGTTGTGTATAATCTGTTTTGACTGCAAGAATTTTTCTCTTCTTTCCACTCCTCCCTGCCAATAACTTCAATAAAAAGCACCTATGAAAGTTTTTTTTGATAGCCATAGACACCAGATTTCCTGAATTCTGGAGGAGTGTGGACTTGGAGTAAATGCTGACATTGAAAAGTGTTATATTATGATACCAGGTAGTATTTTATGAATTATTTAAAGTGTCAGGCTTAACAGGATAAATAATCCCTTTTAGGATGGTTACGGAAGAATGATTCCCAACGATTCCATTATTATCTGTTCTGAACTGTACAAATTTTGTAGTCCAGATATAACTGATGAAAAATACTGGGAATATTTTAGTGTTATGACAATACTTCTCATTGTGTCATGACAGGAAATAATTTCCCTTCATCTGAAATCTGACATCAGTGTTGTTTATTGTTGGATAGTTTATATGGTCGTAAGAATTAGTTAAGTTGTAGTTGGTTTTGTTTTTAAGAAAATTCAGTTAAACAAAAAAAATGATCACAGTTACCAAAAGCTGTTTTGAGTTTGAGAAACCTCCAGTAGCTGAGATCTTGATCCCAGACTGTGGTGTCCTGTGTGTCTTTTAGACATAGAATGCATCAGAGAATGGTTTAGGTTAGAAGAGGCCTACATGATCATCTGGTTCCCAACCCCCTGCTGTAGGCAGGGGTGCTTCCCTCTAGACCAGGTTGCCCACAGCCCCATCCAACCTGGCCTTGAACACCTCCAGGGAGGGGGCATTCACAGCCTCTCTGGACAGCCTGTTCCAGTGTCTCACCACCCTCACAGGAAAGAATTTCTTCCTGATATCTAGTCAAAATCTACCCTCTTCCAGTTTAAAGCCCCCTTTCCTGTTGCTACACGCCCTTATAAAATGCATGTACTTCGTAGTATACTGAAGTTGTTTTTTGGAGTGTTCTCATTGCAGGCATAATGTAAAAATTCCTATTATGCTAATGATTTGTTAGTGTAGGTGCAATTGAAGATAACAGTGGATCAACATGTCTTAACATGTGGTAGCTGATTTACCTGGATTAAGTGAGTTGATAATTTCCTTTTAGAGAGTAATTAATTCCGACTTGTTTTCTTCTTCCTAAAAAGGAGGTTAAGTGGTAACTGAAGTTCTGTATAAGTTGTAAATGAGGTTTCTGTAGGGCAGGGTTTCTGCCCTCTGAGTAAACTGGGGCAACACTATGAACACTCAGTGCAATAGTGAGAGGGATTTGGGGTTTCTTTTATGCCTGCTACTTCTTCTCTATACCTGCTTTTGGTTTGCCATTTTTTCTTGCTGTTATTCTTGAAAGTAGTCTGCTTCAATCCTGAGTTTTGTGCATAGCTAGTGATGCAGTGTGACATTTTTGATACTTGGTTAGAAAATGGGTAGTGTTTACTATGAGAAAGCAAGAGGCTTTGCTCAAGCAACAGCTCGTTGGCCTGAATCTTTTCTACTCTGTTGCACTTGGTGACTCATTTAGTGGGACCGAGATGTAACTGCTGCTTTTCTGAGGAGCAGTGAACCTGAGGTTTAGAGACCAAAAAACACGTTGAGATGTCACACTTCAGTAGTGAGATCTAATGAATTAGATGAAGACTTGATATTAAGTTGTCCCTTAGAGATGTTCACCATTTTAGGTGCTGCTTCATCATCCTGGAGGTGCTGACTTGATCAACAAAGGAAGCACATTCAAGTTTGTCTGCAGTGAATTTCTGAAAAGGCCTTTTAACAATAACACCATTTTCCACTTGAGGCTGGTTAGTTTCTTCTTAGCAATGCAGTGTGTTTGGCAAGGAGTAGCGTGTTAAAATATGTTGGATCTTGAGATTGTTGGGCTTTTATAGTGTTAAATCTTAGCTGAAGTCTATGTCACATGGAAGAATTGTATGTATTAAGTTACTTACTGTATATGCTTCATTGCTGAGTGGTCTAGATTCCCACAGTTCAGCCGTGGGAAGGACTCCACAATTCTGTGTTAAGCAGATAGTGAGGGTGCATGCATTTTGCTTCAGTTACCTGGTCATGTGTCTACATTAGGGCGTGAAATCACATTAATTTACCAACCTCTGAATAGAGGTGCTAATTCACAGCTCTTCTGTGTTCAGTCTGGGCTTCCGCCCTGCTCGGTAAGAGGAGTGGGTGACGAGTAATAACTCCCGTAACAAGTGGGATTGGTTTTGTTTACTTGCATGAATCGTAAATTGTATCACCACTTTACAACTAAAAACTACTACAGATTTATTTATTTTTTTTAAGTTTGCTACTTAAGAAAATCAATTCTGAAAAAAGCCCCACTAATGTGTAAGTCTTTCAACAATCTGTAAAAATGAGACTGAAAATGTCATTTAATGTAATTGTTTGTTAATCATCATAATTATTTTGGTTTAAAAAGATACAGAATGGAAGTTCTGGCTTTCTTTCATGTCATTTAGTTTGTGTTGGAAGCGTTGAAAGTTTGGGGTTTTTTTAAACCCCCTAACAAAAGTCAGGAGTGCTTTCTGAGAAGTGCATCAAAAAATTTTGTAACAAGATTACTACTGAAAGATAAAGCAGCTGAGCTCTGGCAAAATGGACCAGTAAGGAAGCGTACCTGATGTTCAGTATGTTTGCCTTAAAGTGAGTCTTTGTTGTGTCATGGAGTACGATGAATGAATTTTTGTGATCACCAGTTTAAATTATAGTATTTTTGTTAGTTTGTAGTATTTTTGAGTCTTAAGATCATTGCACTTGTAAGTGTAAAAAACCTGAATTCTCTGTATTCTTTTCGCTTGCATAAAATAACACTAAATTACTGTGACATATATATACATGATATAGAACCGCTTGTTTTAAGATGATCTGACTCAGTCTTCTGTTTCCTGTTGTGTTTTTTTCACAGGGTTTGTGGATGCACTTAGATGTTTGCAATGAGCACTGTGGCTGGCATGCCCCAGTGTTTTGGATACCAATGCATAGGACTCTGTAGTAATCGAATTTATCAGAAACGAACGTCATGAGCATAGTGATCCCATTGGGGGTTGACACAGCAGATACTTCTTATTTGGAAATGGCTGCAGGCTCAGAGTAAGTATGTTAACTTACTAATTAAGTTTTCTGATTTCTATTGCTTATTTTTTTTCCTACTGAGCATTTTTTTTAATGCATTTAGTTGAAAAAGACTTGGGAGTCTCTGTGGTTATACTGGATTTTTAATAACTTAAAGCAATAATTTATTCTTAAGTCCATTTTTTCCTTCTTGTGGAGAGTGAGAAAGTGAACTGTTCCACAGTGTTACATTTTTTATTGCTTAGCAGACTGAGAAATACAGTTACTACCTCGTTTGCTTTTCATACAAAGTATTTAACAACTTTAGTTTCCTTAACCTGTGTATTTAAATAGATAGATAGACTGATTGATCCATTCTCCGTTTTGGTGAAAATTTACTTATTTCAGGAAAGCAGCAGTAATAAAACAAGGATGCCTTTGTTTTTTGAAGGCATAGCTTGTCTTCACAGAAGTGCTTTTTTATATTGAGAAATTCCTCTAAATTAATTTTGGAATTATTATTTGAGTTGGTATGAAAGTGGATAACAATGTATAAGGGGTTACAAAAAATCCATAATTCTGAAAGTTTCACATGAAATAAGTATAGTTAATTTCTGTTATTTTCTTACAGCTGGTGCCTAACAAATAGGCTGGAGCTTAGGTATGAGTCATCTCTGAGTGGAGATTTGTCTAGGCAAATAAGCATCATTGCATGTGTAGTGTCCACCTGGTTCTTGAACGTTACTAGAAATAAATGTTTTGAACAATGGGGGAGGTAGAAGGCCATGGTGGTCTAACAGTTTGCTACATTATATAGGTAACTCATCCCATGGAGGGACACAATGAGTAGCTGGAAGTGATATAAGCAGCATACATACAGTCTTCGCTTTGGAGTGTGTGCTGTCCTAGTAGTCATACTCCATTTAAGAAGAAAATGTCTTTTCTTCCAAATTTCAAAGAAAATGTGTTAGGTGGTTAAACTAAAGAGCCCTCAAACAGCTTTTAAAATGCCTGTTTCTTTTCTGTGTTTCCAGATAAATGAGCTTACTCCATTAACCTAGGCAATTGGAGCCATTTATCTGGAGAAAACCAAGAATTCTTACTTTGAAACTTACTGGCACATTCAAGTTTTTAAAATTGTTTTGTTGATGTCTATTTCATATCATGAACACTAATTTCCTTGCTGTGGAAAACTCTTAAGTCTGTGTTAAGTAATTCACTGCATTGTTCATAGCTCTTTCAGTTATTTTGTTTCTGTGGATTTCTTTTATGTTTAGAAAAGAAAAGGTCTCTGTTCCTGAGGCTACTGACATTTGTTGCAGATGCATCAAGCTGTGCTGAAATTAGAGTAAATAAATATAATTGTCAGTATAAACACGATAGTTCACTGTGTTATTTGCCTGGCTGTGATACGAAGGCCTGGTCAGGTACTGCTGTTCTTCAGATGTTGACTGTTAGCAGTTAGATTCATTAGTGTGATCTCTGGCATGGGCTGAAATGTGTAGTTGCATGATTAGCTTATCTTGATCTGAAAGCCACGTCACTGCCTAAATGTAACACAAAACTGTGTCCCTACCCTAACTACTTTCATTGTTGTTGCCCTTTTCTGTCACCATCTATCTGCTTTTTAAATATACTTCTTGTGTTTTCTTCAATGGATATGTTGAACATAAATTGTATTTATAGTGGTCATAATGAGTTGTGGGGTTTTCCCAAGTGGGAAGGCTGTTTTAAACAAGAAGTACTGAGTGTTTTGTTCCCTAGGTAGCTAAGACCATCTGATGAGCTTGGCTAAATGAAGTGTCTTGAAACAGAAAATGTTAGCTGCTCATCATACAGAATACATTGCACTCCTTTATCTTAGCTGATCTTCAACTAGACGTAGCTCTAGTGTGCTGGTGGAAAGGGAAGACAAACCCAAACAGTATGAAAATGAGACCAGTTAAACTAATGTATGGCAAGTTGGTACTGAGGCATACTTGAAAGTGAAAGATTTCGAGTTTTGACAAATGCTTTCAGGAAGTGTTATTCGCTAAGTTTTCAGAGGTTGTCAGGTAGCATAGGTTTAGGATATGAAAACTGCAATTTTACTTAGATTCTTTTCGGTTTAAGTACCTGGAATTCTATGAAGGTGGTTGATAGCCCCAGATTCTAAGGACTGATTGTATTTTGAGTGTTGGTCAAAATCCAACCTCTCTTCTTTTGGAATTTCTGCTAGGTCAGAAATGAAGTGTTTGAAAGCAACGAGGGGGGACTCTTAAGAATTTGCTATTGCTCAGAATGGCTTATAATTGATGCCCGTAATATAGGTGAATGTAGGGATTGATTTTATTTTTGACTGTGGTTTCATGTGGTACTTGTTCAGTTTTTGACTAATGCCATCTGCTGGAGAAGTGCAGAATATATTTTCAATTTGCATTGTACTTTTAAATAAGGACGCTAGGAAATGATGTGAATGTGAGAGTCTTCATCTGCAGTGTTAAAAGTTGTTTGAGAGACATCTTTACCTTTTTTAGCTCTTTTTTGCAAGTTATAAGAATATTGTTAAATAATTGGAAACCAGGAGACTCTGCTGTTTTTAAATAGTCCTTGCTGTTGTTTGTTGGCTTGGTTTTTTTAATTCTGAATATTTAGAGTGGTTTTGAATTGATAATCAGTACTCATAACAAGTGTAAGATGTTCTGGCAAAATTTATCTTTGTATATTAGTGTGCATTTTTCTTCATCTGCATTCCTTTGTTGACGTCTCTTCATTTTTTATTTTTATAAGTCATTGTATGTAAAAGGGATGTCTGCAACCATTCGTGGTTCTAGTCTTATAAATCACATATTTGGATTTCATCTGCATGCTCTGTTGGGGGTATTATGAATTGACAAGCCATTGAAATGATTGAAAGATTGAGTCCTGAAGAGTAGCTTTTGGGAATAAGGAACATGATGTGATAATATGGTGCCCTGCTACTTGAGTTTCTTGTTTTGTGTTTTAAAGTGGCATTGAATGCTTTAATTGACTGTATAATTAAGTATTTTAGCAAGAGGTATGGCTTCACAAAACTTTCTGATTCTTTCAAATATATTATTATTACAAATATCACTTTTTTTATTGAGAAATCAACTTTTCTAGCTATAGTGAATGCTTCTTCCCTCTTCTTCCCTTCTCCCTTTGATACTTCTCAAACTTCCTCACAGCATTTTGCACCCCAGTTTAACATTTGAGTGGATAAATACTGTTATATTCAGAGCTCTGGTGAGCATCCCCTTATAACTGATAGACATGTGTCTGTGATTACACCTCTGCCCACACTGCAGAGTATTTGGGAGGGAAAAAGCCTTACTGAAAGCTGAGTCTTCTTCAACACTGCATTTGTTAAACTTTGTCTAATACAAAGGTTTTATTGCATTTGCTTTTTACCTAATTTTCTCCCAGTCCTTTTGTGGTGACTTTTTTTATTTATTCATTTACTTTTAAGTTGTGCTTTTACTGGTTTTCACTCTGCACTCTAAATGTGTTCTACAGGTGTTCAAGTAGTTGCATAAAATTGATTGCATTTATTTATCTTGTGCATTTCCCTTTTGGAAGGTTAATGCTTCTGCTTTCCTCAACTGTTTTCACCTAAATTTTAAAAACTCTACTCTTAAGTGGTTTATAAATTGCTATTTTAAGTAGAAATAGATTTAAGGGTAGAGTGCACTGTCTTGCTCTGTATTTTGCAAGAGTACCTTTTTAATTTTGTAGTCAGTTAATGAAATACATACGACCTCCGTTTTTAGGACGTACACTTCCATTCTGGTATTTTCATTGAGTGCTCCCTTGCTGAAGTAGCTGGTATTTAGGTCATTGTAAGATGGATTTATTTATTTTCAGTTCAGGAAAATCTCCTAAATTGTACTAAATACAGCGTGGTACTGCTTAAAGATGATCTGTAGATAAATTCCTACCTGACCTGTTTCAGTATACCTTCCTGTTCTGAAAACTGAGGCTTTTATTTTCCGTATACTCAAGAAAACCTTCTAGATTGAACATGGAACCCATAGTGGGTGAGCATGGAACCATGGTTTTGCTTTTCCAATTCAGTAAGTGGTAAAGAATAAAAGTAGAAGCAATGCACTCATCAAGACCCTCTTTAATTGGAGAGGAAAAAAGATAATTTCTGTCCTAGACATCATGGATGAATGGTCAACTTCTACTTCTCTGGCATTTAGATTAGCAAGATCTTCAGAAGGATTAACTAGATAACATTAATAGTGTATGATTACTGCAAAGGTGCATTGCGTATCAGTATGTGGACAGTCATAATATAAAGGCAAATCAGTTGGAAACATTTTGTCTTTCCAACTGGTGTGTTTCTTTCTTAATCATGTTGATGGACCTGGTGAACCTTCTCCTCCTCCTTCCCCCACACTTAGAATCTCAGAATCACCAAGGTTGGAAAAGACCTCTCAGATCATCCAGTCCAACAACCATCCACCTATCAGCAGTATTTCTCACTAAGCCACATCACTTAGTACGTCATCTAAATGTCACTTGAACACCTCCAGGGATGGTGACTCCAACACCTCCCTGGGCAGTCTGTTCCAATATCTCACCGCTCTTTCTGAGTGGTGAAGAAATTTTTCCCAGTATCTAACCTGAGCCTCCTCTGGGTTCTGATCACCCTTCATGGTGACTGTAATTAACATTAGTGTTTTCCTAATGATTTTTTTCCCCTTTGGAGTTCATTAACTAACATTCTCACCCCAAGGGTAATTTTAACAGGTGTTTCTTTTTACACTGTTTTATTGTGTAGTAACATCACATAGGGAAAAGTTAATATGAAGCAGGCTGCTAAATTCATCAGTAGGACATTTGCACGTAGATAGGAAAATGCTGTATGTTGTTTCCAGAAATAATTATATTACATGAAGTGTTAGCAACAAGTGGGAGTTGTTGATGTTCTCCTGCATCAGCCTAATATCACCTCATGGCATAACAACAATCAAAAAAAGACAGACTTTAATGTTTTATAATCTGAAGAAAAACCTACAGATTTTTGTGTTACCAGTGTTCAGAATTGTCATCTTTATTTTAAACATCAATTCAAGGAATTACTAAACTATCTGTGATGGGAAATATATTTGATGCACAAGAAAGCTGAATTTAGAAGGGTGAATTAGGCTCAGTTTGTATTGTGAGTCAAAAGCCATTTCAGTTTATTAGATAAAGATACCTTGTTATGTCTCCTGGTGTGAAAAGTAAATTCTTAGTGCAGCTAGGTAACTGCATTCATTTGAAGTTTGTACTAGTATATTTGGGTCATATGGTTTTTTAAAAGAAAAGCTTCAGGTTGCTGACAAAAATGAATTGCTGAGAAAAGGTGCAGTTTTTTGGACTCGAAGGTCTTTCTGTTTTAGTATTCCTTTACCTTTCTCATCTTCTGTGTTAGATTTAGTATATATAAGCAGTAGGTTGAGTATTACAGCCTTTTACTGCAAGGCATTATCTAGCAAATTTTTCAGTTTTTTCTTTCCAGTTCAGTATGAACCAGTGACTGCTTTTTGTTTTGTTTTTAATAGATAGATTTGCCGTACTTAAGATTTCTGTTTGTAGAAAGAGTACTCCGCTGCTTTGGTGCATGTTCATAAAAATGTTGAGTAATGCCCTGGTGCTCCCACTAGGTGTCATTGCAGAATTCAGAAGCATTGCAGCTGGTGCTGGAGCTGTATCAATAAGTTTGCAATTCTGCATGTACTGCTGCTTCCTCCTTTTGTCATTAAACTGAACTCCTTTATTTGGCTTTTATTACAGCTTAATAGATCCAGGCACACCAACTAATGAGTCCTTGACAAAGTGCATAACATGCTTTTCTGTTCCACAAGCCAGATTTGTAGGTTGTATGAAATGATTTAACATGGACTTTTTTTCCTTCGTTTTAGATGAAAGTTCGTTTTCTCTTTATTTGGTAGATACAGGGTTGAATAGTTTTTCCTTTTTCTTTTTTTTCCCAACTTTACCCTCAATCTATTTTTATGCTCCTTTTTAACAGGAAGAGCAAATTCTGACTTAGCAGCTGTGAAACAAATGCATGCAGTTTATTAATGTTATGTCAATTTACATGCTATAATATTTATATTTATTATTATAACTGTATTTATTCTTCTTACAATTTGATTTTGCAGACCAGAATCTGTAGAAGCTAGCCCTGTGGTAGTTGAAAAATCGAACAGTTACCCGCACCAGTTGTATACCAGCAGCTCGCATTCACACAGCTACATCGGTTTGCCCTATGCAGTAAGTTTCACACTAGATATT
Organism: Odontophorus gujanensis; assembly: GCA_013399175.1. Lineage (NCBI taxonomy): Eukaryota > Metazoa > Chordata > Aves > Galliformes > Odontophoridae > Odontophorus > Odontophorus gujanensis. The sequence goes on along the minus strand of VXAB01004163.1, from coordinate 168,020 downwards.
GTATGGAAAATAGATAATGGAAAGTCTGTTGTTCTTAAATAGAAAAATGCTGATTCCTACTTACAGTTTTACATTGTATTGAGGTGTGGGTAAATTGACTAAAAGTGGTTGATTGGAAGCTCTGTAATGAACATAGTTAACTTTATATAAAACACAGAATCATAGAGTAGTTTGGGTTGGAAGGGACCTTTAAGATCATCTAGTTCCACCCCCGTGCTGTAGGCAGGGACACCTCCCTCTACACCAGGTTGCTTGTAGCCCCACCCAGCCTGGCCTTGAGTACTTCCAGGGAGGGGGCATTCACTGCCTCACTGGGCAACCTGCTCCAGTGTCTCACCACCCTTACAGGTGAGAAAGTAAATAACCAAGAATGGACAGTGACAAGAACAGAAGTGTTACTTACAAATGCACCAAGCTTCAGAGACCTTTTATGTAGTTAATTCTTCTGTTTTGACTTAAATAACCATCAAAGCGTATGAACACTTACAACTTACCTTTCAAAACCAATCTAGGACCATAACTATGGTGCTCGGCCTCCTCCAACACCTCCAGCTTCTCCTCCTCCATCAGTAGTTATAAGCAAGAATGAAGTAGGCATATTTACCACTCCCAACTTTGATGAGACCTCCAGCGCGACTACCATCAGTACATCAGAGGATGGAAGCTATGGAACTGATATTACCCGATGCATTTGTGGCTTTACACATGATGATGGATATATGATCTGTTGCGACAAATGCAGGTAATGAATATTAAATATGTCAAGAAGGTGAAAATGACTTAAAACTGCATTGTAATATTAAGTGCAATTGAGTAGTGATTTTAACTATCTTGATTAATAAAATAGAAGAAATTTCCTTCACCAGAACGTTGTTTGAAAATTGTGTGGCTTTCTGTTAGGCAAAGTAGTTGAAGGCCAGTGAGTTTATCACACCTTATTCCAGTCGGTCTTAGCTATTCATGTCAGTTTGTTCATGCCTTGTGTATTGCTACTCCAGTAAGAATTTTGTTATCCTAAAAAGGATATCTGTCTGATATTTTCTCCAAGTTTTTCCTTTTTTATGGCAAAGTAAAAAAAAAAAAACCTACATGTACCAAGTAATAATAAAACATCTTGGTAAATTAGGTATGTGTAAACTTAATAACTTGAAGAAAACATGGTGTTTGGACATACACCTCTCAAATATCAGTTTCTGTGTGCATCGTCTTTCTGATAAGAACTCTTTAATTTTCACAGGAGTTGACTTTTTCCATAGTTACTGAAATTCTTAAAGCTAATGGTTTCTTATTTGGGAAGCTGAAGTTAAATGTTAAAACTTCTGTGTTCATGTTTAAGTACCTGCTTTAGCATACTGATGTGAGTGGGTGCTAACGCATTTCTGGACTTTGGAAAATTGAGCTTCAGGACTCCCAATGTACAAACTGATGCTGCTTAATTTATGAAGTCATTGCATATTTCTGAAATAATTGCTACAGCTAATTAAAACATTAATTTAGGCATCATTCATCTGGCTGCACGTGTAACAAGCTTGTTCATTTTCAGTGGTTCTTAATTCTGGTAATTCTCTTATTTTGAATCCTGTATTTTCCTTCAGTGGTGGAGCTGTAAGTAGTCGCTGACTGAGTAGAATCCCCTGGTTTGAAGAGGTTAGCTGTGAGGAGTTGTTTAGAGCTGTGAGAAATTCACAGGTTTCTTCTAACAATGTGGGGATGAGTGTGAACTACTGCCCTAGGTTAGCCTTCAGTCTAGTAAGCAGCTGCTCTTGTTTGGTGGTGGAAAACTACTAAAGGTCTTGCTGTGCCCTGCAGCTGTGCTACCAATCACTTCATGGCTGCACCTACCTAGCAGTGAAGCAAAGGACTATGTGGCATGGGTGTCACATGCTTTGCCACATGACTTCAGCTTAAGGTACAGAAACACTTAATGTAGGTATGCACATGTGTGCACATTAAGCCACAGTGTGGCAGTGTATGGCATATGTGTACTCATTTGGAAGGAAAATAGAATCCCTTCGTCTTCTGGTCTTCTAATACACAACAAAAGCTCTGTTCCTAAGTAAAGCGTTAGTGTTGATGCAGTGTGTGTTAGTTATCTGAAGGTATTCATGTTTATGTTGCTCCCAGTTGCAGTAATTTACAGTCTTTATTTCCATTGTTAGAGGAGAGCTTTCAACATGAAAAGTGAGGCAAAGGAAATAGAGATGTTGGAGGCAGCTCCAAGATTGGAATTGCAGAGTGATCAACAGAATAGAAAATCAGTGATACAACAGAGTGATGTTGAAGATAGCAATTGTAGTAGTTGGAGTCAGTATTAAATCTGAGTCAAGATCATGATAAAAAGATACATGTGCACACACAGTTTCTAAAGTTTTTCTTAAAATAACCAGAAGTTGGGGTTTTGTTTTTTAGTGTCTGGCAGCACATTGACTGCATGGGAATTGACAGACAGCATATTCCTGACATATATCTGTGTGAACGTTGTCAACCGAGGTGAGTAGTTCAATAGTTTTGAACTCCAGATAGCTAGAAGGAGTTGGGAATATTTAAGAATAAATAGATGGAGCTATGTTTCTGATTCAACTGGTCAAACTGATATGTTTCCATGTTCTCACTGATAATTGTTGTACCTCAGTAGCTGGTAGTGATAAATGCTTGAAACAATTCTTGCCATAGCAGTGTCTCCTGGATCTGATATATTGTCCAGCCTGAGAAAACTCATTCCATCTTTTGTTTCGTTGCTGTCAAATGTGGAGAATTCTTTACAGCAGTTCTTTCAGGTTCTTTTATGGATCTGTCAGTTTTGAGTACGTTTCTGAGTATTCTTCCAAAATGCTGCAGTCCTTGCTTGGAAGATTTCTTGCTGGGGAACAGATACATTTTAACCTCCTTCTCAGACTTGAAGTCATATGACAGGTCTAGGAAGGCGTTTTATTCTGTGTGGTAGGTAGATGATACCTGACCAGTAATAGTTATCCTGTGACATACAGCATAAAATGCTTCCTGTTAGATGCATTGCAGCTTGTTAGTTGAACGCAAGACATGTTCAAAACGCATTTAATTACGAATAAATGATTTTTTTTTCTTCTGACAAAACATTCGGACCCTGTCTTCTTAGGATCTCATATTATAATGATTATTTTGATCTGCAAGAAAATGCTTTAACGCCTGCTTTTTTATAATTCATGGGCCAACTGTTAATATTCCTTCTGAGCTACCTATGTTTTCAGTATGTTCTTCAAGTGATGTGAATACCACTGTTTGCTCTGTATTGCAGTGAAACGGAGGAGTGCAATATTGACGTTTCTGTAACTGTTTAAACATTCAGTTAGTGTACTGTTTATTCTGTAATGGTCACTTGAAAACGGAAATAAAGTAATCTGTTTTAGGTATATGGATACATAAATGTAAAGCATGGAGTGAGAGTTATTTCTTTAATTTCAGGAACTTGGATAAGGAAAGGGCAGTGCTATTGCAGCGGAGGAAAAGGGAAAATATGTCAGGTGAGTAAAACTTATATTTTTCTTCACTGAAGGTTGTAAAATAATTAACTGCGTGTGCTTAAGAGTGTTTATGCTGTTCTCTGCTTTTTTGAATGCATTCAATGTGTAGGGTTCAGTAAATCTATTTCTTATAGATTCTAGATTTTTATATTATTGTTTATAAGAACATCAGAATAGTTGAAGTTCCAAGCGTTCCATTAAAAGAAGTCATCTTTGTTGATTTGTTGGTTGTTTTCCTTACTGCTGCAGAGAAATTCAATCTGAACGCTAAGAGTTCATAAAACTGAATATAGCTTTTATAATGATAAGAATACTTTGAGTAAGTTACTAAAAATAGATGGGAAAGTTTGAGGTTTCTTCTTCTGGGATAAGAAAGGGGTTATTAGGTTCGTTTTCTCTGGGGGGAAATGACTTCATAGCTCTATCATTTCTTCCTTAACAGTGTAGAAAACTTGTATCTTAATACTGACATCTTAAAACTGCTGTGCTGCTGCTAATGTTCCTGACTCTGATAAAGAATTAAATAACTAAACGAGCTTTAAAACAATGTAGCATAATTGTGAAAGAATCCTAATTCTCATTGGTTGGCTGTGTGTATTTGTGTTTTGTCAACTACAGAGATTAGTACACTTGTTTATTGTTGTACTCAGCCTCGTCTAGTTACTTGAGCGAGTACCTTTTCCATCTCTTTGTTTTATGAAATTTGCTCCACATTTATAGAATTTAAAAACTCAACTGATGTAACCTCTCAGACACTCTGCCCAGCTATTGGCAAAACATGGCGTACTTTTGGTTGTCAGTTGATTACTCTGAAGCTGTTAGAAAAGCCCTCACATAGGAGGAGATTATCTCCATTCTGTACCTTAATATGTTTTACTTCCAAATGCTGTCGCCGAAGTATGGGGATATGTGCAATCTACTTTTGGCGGTTAGACTCATTAACAGCTTATTTAGAGCACCACAATTATTTTTGGCTTCTCCTGCTTCCATTTTTACAAAACAAAACTTTTTATAAAGAGTTTGACCAAAATGCTACATATTACAATTCTTTTCTTAGAATTTTAAAATGTGTTTTTGCTGATTTCAGTAGTAAAACATTTGTTGTATGTTAAGTGGTGTGACTACATTGTGAGGTTAAGTTTGAATTCATGTACAGTACACTAGAAGTTGATGGTCTGTGCTATTTAAGTAATCTCTTAGGATTTGTAGTCACACTGTGATTGTTCGCAGGAATAGAGGTAGTCAAAATCTCATGTAGGAGCTGAAGTTAGTGTTTGACTTAATCCTTAGTGCTGATCAGTCTTAAATCTGTTCTGAGCAGTTAATAGGAAAAAAAAATTATATGGTGAATCTTAAGTATCAAAACAGAGTAAACCCTATGTTTCTCATCCTGTTGAGGGTGTGACTTAGTTTGTGCTGTTAATAAATGTAATTTACAGTACCTAATCAGAGGGCAAGCATACATTAATTTCTGGTTAATTTTCATTTAGCTTGGCTAAATGTACTTCTTGTATTCATTGATATCCTGTGGTTCAGTCAGGCTTAAAGTAATTCTGTGTATGAACAGTTTACCACGAGAGACCAGTGGAAATGGCCAATTTCAATGGATGATACCAAGTAGGAAGAGCAAAAAAGCATAGATTCAAGTGGCTCTATTAATAAAAGTATCTGAAAGCAGCAGGATGTTACTTGTGATAAGTTACAGGTGTTTGATGAAAGTCAAGATTCCACCACTTCTGTGTTCTTTGAGTAAGTATGGTTACAGTCTTTTTGAGGTTTGTGTATAATACTTCCCATTTAAATATGAGAATACTTTACAGAGTAATGGTTTTTATGTTATTGATTACCTAAGTGTTACTGAGCTTCGCTCTGTTCCATCCAGAGCTAAAGAGTAGGGATATGAAATAGATCAATTGTTTTACCTCGGGAAAAGAGTTTTTAGGGGTATAATTTGTGTGTGATACCAAGTGGGTGCTTCTTGTGTGCTCATCTTTCTTCCTTGAAGCGTTTCTGGACTGTAGTTCTGGTGCTTGCAGTTGTTTGTGGTCATGTTTGGTTTGTTCTGGTATAAACGTATAGTGTTGCTTGCTGTGGATTAGATTGCTCCCTGTCGATTAGGGGAGCACATCTATTAACTGTCTAGTCATTTGTGTCAAGGATGATTTTATTTTTAGTTTTTAAAGATACAGTATTTAAGTCTGTTACTTGTTCAGGGATGTTGCTTCAAGCCCCCTGGTTGTTAAAGTGGTGCTGATAATACCACTTGCTCCTTACAGAGAGAAGAGTCTGGGCGCATAATTTTATGTGAGTTTGTTTCTTGTCTTCTAAGTTACAAAATCTTCCCTTAGTACACTCTACTGAGGCTCTTCAAAGTGAAAGCAGGTTAGGAAGGAGCGTGTCAAAACAACTCTGTGTAATTATATGTTCAGTTGAGGTAATTATTCTTTACAGATGGCTGGAGCACGGTGTAGATAGACAACAATATTAGCATTGTGCTTCTCTGGGGAAGATCGTGTTTCTAGAGGACTTTGCTTTGCTTATTTATTTGCCTTTGACGTAATGATGCTGTGGGCATTCATGTATGGAATATGATGTTGACGATTTCCAAGTTACCTTGAGTTTTCATTTATTAACTGTTGTATAATCTACTATACATTAAAATCATTATTTGGTTAGACTTCTGCATTTTTTTTAATGCTAGTTCATAAAATAGTCCCAGTAGAGACGCGAACAAGTTAAGAAAACATCATCACCTTCTAAAACATCAGTATTCCCATATCATCTTACTATAGGTAAGGTATAATTATTTTCCTAACAGACTTTAAAAGAAGAACCAAGATAGTAAAACCGGATTGTTTACTATCGTGCAGAGAGTAATCCTCTTTAAGGAATGTTGTGATCAAGAAAAATCTTGAGTAGCTGGATCTCTTCACAGCGCTGTTGAATGTACTGGTTAAGGCAACATCCCTTTAATCTCAGAAGGACTGTTTCCTCTGCGCTTATATTAAGTATTTGTTAAGTCTTGCATGCAGTTTCAAAAAGCCTTGCTTAGGGTGAAATGTGTTTAATGAAGGCTGAATATTTGAAAAGCTGTTAAAACATGAGAAGTCTGTTCTAAGCACATGTAGTCTCCTGTCTGTTTGTACCATCTCTCTTACAATCCTCTCCACCCTTGATAGTTTTTCATCTTGACAGATCTAGGGTAATCCTGTTTAAAGTCAGGAAATGTATTTGCCTGACACAAATGATGATACATGCTAAATTTCGTACTTTGACTTTTAGGTCTTCTAACATGATGAAAAATTACATCAGTTTGTGTACAGTCTAGTTTTAACAAGAAAAATGGGCATAACCTTTTCTCCTTGTGGGGAGTAGCAAAGTGTTATTGTTAGGGGAGTTTTTTTAGAGAAAAGGATTTCAACCACATTGACATACTTGCCCTGAGAAAGACACTTAACAGTAAAAATTTTGTCTGGAGTAATTGATTACAGCTTGCACATGAGTGATTAATAGGATTTTAAAAGAAATACTGGGCAGTTAGTAATTTTCATCCTTTTTAGAATACCATCATCCAAGAGAATCTTGGAGCAATATTACAAGTACAGGCCAGGTATATATAGATGAATGAGTTAATAAATAATTTTTTCCTTTTTTTTTTTTTCCTAATACTGCGTACTAATATTGCTTAAAATGAAATATCGTAAAATAATTCCATTTAAAAAGTTGAATTAGTGTGGTATTTTTTTCTTATCTGGCTTGGGAAACACCTGCTGATTACCTATATCTCACAGGTTATTCATTTTCATGCGGTTAGAGCTGTTGGTAAATTCTGCATATGAATACTTAAAGTATTTGTCAGTGCATGATTTTTGCTTTTAAAAGAAGGTGTGGAAGAGGGGTGACTAGTTAATGTTCTTTTTGATTGCTTACCAAGTGTTCTTTGTTTTAAAGATGGGGATACCAGCGCAACAGAGAGTGGTGATGAAGTTCCTGTGGAACTGTATACTGCTTTTCAACACACACCAACTACATTTACAATAGCTTCTCCAAGAGTTACAAAGGTCAACGATAAGAAGAGGAAAAAAAGTGGGGAGAAAGAACAGAACATAGCAAAATGTAAAAAAGTAAGTGAATGTAATTTCTCTTTTTGTAACTGTTATAAATTACAGATGTGTGACATCTCTTACCAAGAGACACTGGTTTCAAAATTCAGGCTGTTGTTACTAATAATATTTTTCTACATGGGTTTACATTGAAGTTTAATACTCTATTTCAGTACATGATACAGTGTTCCCTGCTTGTTCCCCCCCCTCATACATTCAAAATAAGATGTACTAGCTATAACAGTTGAATTTTATAATTGAGAGAGAATTTGTAAGAAGGAATTGCATTTTACTGCAACACTTAATATAGCTAGAGGTGGGACAGAGCAGGCTTCAGGTAACCAAAGAAAGTTCCTGTGTCTAAAACCTTCAGTTGTGGTGATTTAAGTTCAGAATTGTTTTCTGCCTGATGTGCTGATGTGACTTGATGTCAAAATTCGAGTTCAGATTGTGTGGGAATCTGCTGCCAAAGTTATCTAAAATAATTTGATAAACAGTGTATCGAGAGAATACTGTTTAGGTGTGAACAACTATGTGAAGGAATTAAGTGCGTGAAATTTCCTAATGTAATGAGTTGCTTCCTGCAGTTAAATTTCACTGGCTTGGATGAGAATTCTTTCCTTTAGAAGTGAAAAATAGTTACTAGTATCCTTTTGGAAATCTTAAGTACGTGTTTCCTTTTGAGTGAAAGGTTCTGAACATAGACTTAATGTAATATATTATTCTGTTTTTATCTCCTAACATAATATGAAATGATTTAAAGAATGAGATTAGATTTTAGAAGGAAAATTAGTTTTATAGGTTATCTCTGACAGCTGCTTCCCCCTCCCCTCTTTCCACTACTAGTGCAGTGAAGGATTTGGACTACTTACATACTTTCCTGCTGAGTATGGAGCTGTTCAATAAGTAATTGTAGAGCTGCTCTTAGATACATTGTGAAATTCTAGGAAGTTATGCTGTAATATAGAAAGCAGGCAGAGAAGGTAAATGTCCTACTGGAACTAAAATCTGCTGCGCTTTTAGTTTGAAATGATGATTTTGTTTTTTATTATGTTTTATTGGAGACAAACTGCTGCCTTCCTGAAATTTCATTGTAACTTGTCTGTTTTCTTGCATGTTTTATTGAGAATAGTCTGCACTGTAAGGGAGTTAATTAGTTAATTTGTTTTGAATTCCTTAAGAGAGTATGTATTGCCACATGAGAAAATAAATGTATAACCTTTTTTCAGGCATTTCGAGAAGGATCCAGAAAATCTTCAAGAGTGAAGGTAATGTGATTTAGTAATTGTTTTGTTGTGTTTCAAACCTTAATTGTACTTTAATGCATAGCTGCAGATGTGCTCTTGGTGGTTTATAGTACTAAGTACTAAACTGCTGTAAGTAATGAAGTTACTATATGATTATCATGGTAATTTTAAACTGAGATATGAAAAGCTTGTCTTCTGCAGAGTTAAGCTAAGTAGTGTAATTTTTTTTTTCCTGAGAATACTTGGTTCTCAAGAGTCACTGAAGTAGTTAGGGTACATCTGTGCTACATGCAAGGGAATAAAGTTTAGTGTACGTCTCATCTGAAGCTTGTAGCTCCAACTCTGAGAGCCAGGTTAGTGGTTCTGCTCTGTCATATGTAGGTGTACCCATCTGGTGGGATGCTACTTGCTAGTGCTGGTGTAGTTTAAGGGATGGTGTTTGGGCTCTCTGCTTTCTAAGATTTAAATGTTACAGCATTCTTAGTTTTTGTGAGAGAAAAGTATGCATAGTGTGAAAACTAGGTATTTTCCTCTATTTATTCATCTATGAGGTAAATACCAGTAAGTAGGACACAACTTAGGTTTCAGAGACATGACTGTGACTTGCAAATATCAAGACAAAAATCAGGAAATCAGAGGACAAAATCTGTTATTTTTTTTGTTTGTTTTTGAATGTGGTGTTTGTATAGTTCTGTTGCTTTTGTTTTTTTCATGGTTTTCTTGCATCAAATTTTTTTTTATGCTGTTTATATGTATGGTTCCTTCAATAAACAAAATGAATATAATCAGTAACAGGTAAATTAAACTGCTGAACTACTTTCTGTTTTATTAATGTTTAATAGTGTCTCTGCTCAGGTGGATAGAAAAGGGAGCGTTGGCTGCTGCTGTCCGTAAGGAGCACTGGTTGGCTGCAGCCTGGCTGCTGTTTGTGAGGTCTGGAGGTACAATGGTACTTTCTTTAAAAGTGAAAGGACCCAGAATGCTGCAGGGCAAAAAAATGTTTAGTGAGGAAGAGGCAAGGGGATAAAAATGATTGGTGCTAAGCTTCTGACACTAGTCCACAGCCTTTTCATCTTAATGTATTAGTGGTAGGTTTTGTGAAGTTCAGCTAAGTGCAAAGCAGAAAAATGTGGCATTACCCTTGAAGATGAAAGGGGAATATTGGATTTGTGTATAATGGAACAGAAGCTGGAGTTCTGTGTTTGCCTATGTTCATAAAAATCGAGTAGAGAGAGAGAGATTTGACCTCAGCTCCTGCACTCATGTTGCAGCACAGTTGAGGGAGTGTAAGTCTCCATCCTCATCCCACTAAAAACTAAAATCCCTATTTAAAATGTATTTCTGGAGTTGGGCAATATTTATGAAATGATGCAGTTTATGAAAGGACAAATATAATGCTGTTGAATGCAGTGAAATGCTTTTAAGTAATTCCGAACTTCAAACTGGACTTCCTACAAACTGTACTTCCCCTTGGTATAGCAAAGGGGAAAGTGCGTATGAAATGCAGTTCCAACAGGACTCAATTTTCATAGGTTCAACAAAGAGCAAGGCTGCATATAAATAAGTTTAAATCAGTGGCATACCTTTACCCTTCATTTTGTAGCATGTTGTAGACTTACTTTGTTGAGCTTACTGCTTAATAGTGGGAACATGTCTAACAAAGAATTTTTTTTTTTTTCTTACCTTGTAATAAGTGATTGCTTACTTAACTTACAGGGCTCAGCTCCAGAGATTGATCCTACTGACAGTTCGAACTTTGGATGGGAAACTAAAATCAAAGCATGGATGGATCGTTATGAAGAAGCGAATAATAACCAGTACAGTGAAGGTGTTCAGAGGGAGGCACAAAAAATAGCTCTGAGATTAGGCAATGGAAATGACAAGAAAGAAGTCAGCACCAGCAATCTGATTTTCAAACCTCCAGTAGAGGTGAGGAGCTGTGCTGTGTTTTGTTGTTGCTTGTTCTGTGTTTTGTGCTGTAAGTCAGCCGCTTAAATGAAAACAAGTGCAGGGTTTTTTTTTGTCTCAGCAGTCCTAAGCATCAGTTGTAACAGCTTTTTCTTAGTTTCCAATAGATATTAATACATCCTGTACCATTCCTAATTATGTTTATATTTGCATATCAATTTTCATAAGTCAAGGTGCTATATTAAGCCTGAATTGTTCTTTAAAATACCTTTTTTCTGGAGAGTGTAACACAGTAAACTCTGCTCCTGCTTCTGTGATGTCTGAAGACTATCAGGTATGGTTAGAGTAGGAATAAATGTCAAAGTTGTTTTTTTCTCTGTATGTACATCAACATGTTAACAGTATGTGTATTTCATAAGATGTGGTAAGTCAGTTCTGGATTCTAGGCATTCAGATTAGAATATAACTTAGTAATTCATGAAGGATGTTTCTGGCATCAGTTGGTATCACAACTGGTGTTTGACTCTCGTAACCATGTAATTTCTAGGTAATGAAGAAATTGTGCATTGTCTTTTTGTTCTGTCCTTGACATCAGTTACTTACCAGCTTAAAATCAGAGCTGTATAATAGACCTTAGCATTTTGTAGCAGAAATCTCAAGGAGTGGTTACTGTAGCAGATTAATAGAAGCATCTTTGCTTCTTTTCCTCAAAGACGATCATGGCATATGGGACAGCCTCCTTAGAGGAATATCCCTGCTTACAGAGCCTTTTTCCTACATAGAGGCTACTTCCTTTTTGATTGGCGCTGACAGTTTTGAGAGGTGTGAGTTCACTAATTGTCAGGGTATGTATTGGTTTTTAATTAAAAGCCATCCTTCCACCTAAAGGTATGGAAATAAGAAATGTGCAAACTTTTCCAGGTTTCTTTATTATTTTGATATTTTACTGTTCTGTTTTTTTCTTGACTGAATAACAGTGTCTTTGTATATCTGCATGTTTTTGTTTTGTTTAAAGGAATTGAAGCGTTTTTAAAGCAGTATGCAGGAATTCAGCATGTACTGCTAAGAGCTAAGTGTACTGAGTGTTATAATGATTGAAGTGAGAAATCAGTGTGTTGTTTTCTCACCATACCAAAATACAGGGCAATGGTATTTCTTGAATGGAAGTTCCTAACTGGCTGATTTGAGAGGGGAACAAGACATTCTGATCAAATCAGTCTGTAGGTTTAATACCAAGAAGAAAGTTTTAAGTTCATACAGCATGGTTTAATAGTTGTGAAAGTATAATCAGCTGTTAGCAAAAATGGGAAAAAATGAAAGAAAATGAAATTCATAAATTAATTTCTGTCTTTGCAGAGTTACGTGCAAAAAAACAAGAAAATTTTAAAAGCTGCCAAAGACTTGCCTCCTGATGCACTTATCATTGAATACAGAGGAAAGTTCATGCTGAGAGAACAATTTGAAGCTAACGGATACTTCTTTAAAAGGTTTGTATATTCCAAATGTTTTAAAAAGATAAGTACTAAAACACTGTTGTACCAGACTTGTACCGAAGATGCAAGGGGATCTTAATTACCAGAGGTGTCTTACATTTTACTGGTGTCTGATTGAAAATAATTGCAGCTGGTATCTGGTCTCCCCCCTTCTCTTCTGAGTACCATTACAACATTGTTCAGGAATTTTCCTCTTTCTTTTTTCTTAGCTGGTTAAAGGATTCTCATATTCTCAGTTGAGTAGTTCTGCAGTGTAAATCAGAGGTTGACGGGTTCTGCTGTCCTAAAATAATTCAGAAGGTAATTGTAAAGACTTTATTTGGAGAGAGATTTTCATTCTGTCAGGCGGAGAACAGAATCGAACGTGGGTTGGCTTGGCCTTGCCGTGCAGCAGTTCTCTACTTTGTTGTTACTGATGAATGCAAATGCATGACTGCCTCCTACTTCCTCTGAGCTATTTCACTGCTACCATTAAATGCGGAGACACACTGATACAGGACATTGCAGGATGCCTGTTGGAGAAGAGTGAGTGTAGATCTTTTGTTCAGTAAAGATGGAAGGCTTCCCAGGTAACTTCAGTAGCAGAAATACATCTGGCAGAGTGTTTAGATGCCCAATTTCTTGAAGAAGTTTGAGTGGATGACAGGAATTAGGCAGGGATGGGGTTTGTTTCATCCTAGGTTTTTTTTTGGAGACAACTCTGGGTGGCACCTACATTTCTGCTGGAGTTTCAATTTAGAACTTGTTATATCAAAAAAAGTTCATTAAGAACATTGAAGAATCTTGGGTTTGTGTAATCCACGTTCAGTGCTTGCTCTGTTACTATTCCTCCATGTAAGTCCTAAGCAGAAGATTGCATTTAAGGCTGTGACTCAAACTTTCAACGTTATAAGAATACAAATGGAGAATGTACCCACTAGAATAATGAAGCTTCAAATTCAAATGGATCACTCTCAGATTAATCTACAAATTCAGTGTATCTTGCCAGTCTCATGATACAAAAATAACTAATACAAAAAGTAGGCCATATTTACAGTCTTTTTAAAAGATAACAGTTTGGTTTTCTTGTCTGTTCTTCAGGCCATACCCATTTGTTTTATTTTATTCCAAATTCCACGGGCTAGAAATGTGTGTTGATGCAAGGACTTTTGGAAACGAAGCTCGATTCATCCGGCGTTCGTGTACACCAAATGCGGAGGTAGGCATATACATGAAGTTAAATTAGCTTTTGTTTAGTTAGATATTCTACTCTTTGAAGTTTTCCAACTGATAATTTGAGCACTTTTTATAATTTCTATTCATTTTTTTTAATTTATTTTTGAAAATTAATTCATTAGAATAATTTTCTCTTGGATGTAGGTGAGGCATGTAATTGAAGATGGAACAATTCATCTTTATATTTACTCCATCCATAACATTCCAAAAGGAGCAGAGATTACTATAGCATTTGATTTTGATTATGGAAATTGGTAAGTACATGAGCATGTTGTTCTGAAAGACATAATTTATCAAGTTGTGATGTATCCAGAGGGACTTTTTTTTTTGTATTATTTATTTCCTTGCATGCTTTAATAATGTGATTTTGTACTTGGACATTCCAGGTAGTTCTGTATGTGCACTTATGTCCAGGAGCAGTATATTTATTTCACAACTTACTGCACAAAGCTAGCACTTCTCTGTGGTCTGCTGATAAGCCAGCTGGGCTGAACACTATTAGTGTCTGGGTTCTCCCATTGTTTATTTTTTAAATTGTTTACAGTCTTCGCATAAAGAACTTTCTAGTACATCTTGGTGAAAGCTTGAGTCAGCTGATCTTAATATGCTTAGTTTACATCAAAGCAGATGTTTGATGTGATATTTACCACTTACGTGTCATAATGTTGTAAAGTACCATTGCTTTATAGCCTAATCAAAATATGCTTGCTTGCATTCCTTTTACTTGTAGTAAATACAAAGTGGACTGTGCTTGCCTCAAAGAAAATCCTGAGTGTCCGGTTCTCAGACGTTCTGAGCCTACAGAAAACATCAATACTGGATATGAAACCAGAAGGAAAAAGGGAAAGAAAGAGAAAGATGTTTCAAGAGAAAAGGAGACTCAAAATCAGAACATCACATTGGACTGTGAAGGAGCAGCCACCAAAATGAAAATCACAGATAATAAACAGAGGAAGCTCTCTCCCCTCAGGCTGTCCATTTCCAATAACCAGGTATTGACACAAGAATGATAATAAAGCAGAGCTTTTAAATACAGACAGTCTCCTTAGTGGTTACTGAAGGAATTTCAATAAGTTGCTGAAAAAGGGGCACGTGGATGTATCAGAAAATGATGAACAAAGTGTTTAGGACTTTCATACCATTTCCAGTTTTCCTTAATGTTAGATTGGATTAAAGTATTTCGGTACCCTTATCAGTTCTAACTACATACTTTTTCCTCTGAATTTCTATATGGATCTCTAATGGAAAAGACTCATGTCATGCTTTCAGGAGCTCCCAGTCCTCCTTGAAATGCGAATAACCAAAAAACCACATTACTCAGAAATTCAGTATATTAAACATGGCAGTAAATAGCTCTGCTTCTGTAACAAGGCAAACTTCCGCCTGGAAATACTGAGTTTCCCTTGTATGTGTCTTGTAAGCCGGTTAGAAATCTAAATAGAGTTCGGAGGGCTGGGAGGAAGGAGGTTTGTTCTGAAGTAAGTGTGGTAAAGCTAGCTGGTAATACCATGATAGGCAGTATTAAGATCTGTCAGCGTGAAAGAACTATTGAGAGAGATACATAAAATCAGCAGTTGATAAAGTTTTGCGGAGCAGATGTTAAATTCTTCATGTGAGAAGATAGTTGCCTTGGTAACTACTTTTGTTTTTGCAGGGAATGTACAGTTTAAACCTTCTTTGACTGTGATGGCTTGTGATGATGTTTTACAAGGAGAGAGAGAGTTTTTGTTCTAAGAGGAGACGCTTTGAACTTTTTCTTTTAATGGCAGTAGGAGTGAAGGCAGTAGCAGTGACAGGAGCATATTTACATTGCTTTAAAATGCTTGGAAGTCCAGAAGGCATGGCATGTGACTGCTCAAAAAAAAGAAAAGAATAAAGAAAGATCTGCAAAGGCAATATTTAAACCTTCCAGTCTTACATGATTTTTTTTGTTGTTTTTATTTTTTTAAACAAATGTTAATTGGTTTTTGGAACCTTCTCCTGGGCTCCTATGATAATACACAGTATCTACACAGAGCAGTCACAGGAGAGATCAGTGTTTTTCCAAACTGAACTTAAAACAGTAAGCTTGTGAAAAGAATAAAGCTGTTAAGCGTATGTAAATATAGAAGCCAGTCAACTAGTCCATTTTTTTCCTGTGATGTGTTATATAATGTTAAGGTAAAAGAAAACATATGGGAAAAATATAAATATACTTTTAAGACAAATATTAAGGAATTTTATCTAATCGTTTTGTCAGGAAGTAAAATTGTGTGTAGAAATAATCAACAGGAGGGTCTTCTTGAAGTTACTACTTGTTTTTTCTGAAACCACAAGGCTGTTAGTAGTTAGCTAACTTACATATTTCTCCAAGGCGTAGCACTGTCATTTGACTGTATAGAGAGGTTGTAAATGAAGAATATCATTTCAAGGGAATAACGCTTCTGAGCTGAGAGAAAATTCTATGCAGTTATGTTAACATCTCTTTTGGCTTGACAGTATGCATTGCATTTCACTATTGGATGTTTAATATAAAGCTCCCTAATTCTTTAACTGGTTAAGAACTGGCTATGTCAGTGGCTGGTGTTATTGCCCAGAAGTCTCTGTTGGTTTGGAGATTTAATTCAGAGAATTTTGTTCACGGGGTGGATGGGTGGGCATGGGACCCTAAAATTAAAATCCGTATTCTTAAGCAAAAAGACACGTCCCAAGATCAGATTGAAAAAGCTACAGTCAGATGGTTATGTTTACAGGTTTATGCAAAGGCACAAGTGGATCTTAGCTTTCTTACGTTTTCGTCTTCATTTATTGGCTTGGTTACTTTTGAAGTTGTGATCTGAGGATTCTTAGTTCTGTGTAGCTTGTAGTTCTCCCTAGTTTGCAGGAGTAGCGGAGCTTCTATAAAGCAGTCATTTCCATCTTTCAGGAGCCAGATTTTATTGATGATATAGAAGAAAAAACTCCCATTAGCAATGAAGTAGAAATGGAATCAGAGGAGCAGATTGCAGAGAGGAAAAGGAAGATGGTAAGTTGGGAAGCAAGTAGCTGCCTAAAGTTGTCACTAAGGCTTAGTGACACCTGCTCTTCCCATGCTAATTGCTGCTTTCTGTAGGCTTCTAGAATCTTAAGTGTATATGAAGACAGATCCTTACATGAACTTCAGCTTAAAATTCAAGGCTTGCTGTTTGAGTGAGAGCATTTCATGTGGCTTTATCATTGCTTTCAGACAAAAATCTGCTTTTATCTTCAAATGTGTGTACATATAACCTTTTATTGCCTTTTTAAAAAAGACTTCTTTAGAAATAATTAGATTTTATTTTTTTTGCTCTTTGTTACTGCACATTATTTTTAATAGCTGTTTTATACATAGCACTGTAGATAGTAATTATTCTTTTAGCTCCATCATGAAGATTGTGAGTAAGTGCAAATTTGCCTGTGTTTCACCAGTTGAAAACAGAGGTGGCAAAAACAAAACCAGGCTGCTTGTTCAATCATATGAGCAATATACTTAAGGGCATTCTTTCCTTGAGACAAACATGTTGTTGCTATCAGTGCACTGCCGTTGAGCTGTGGGCATTCAAAATAATTAAAACTTTTAATTAGAAGCACCCAAATTCCACAGCATCTGTACTGTCTTAAGCAGTGCTCTGCTCAGGTAGAGATTTACCTCTGTAAAAGAACTAGGACTTGAATTATGGATTGACAGAAAATACAACTTCTGTGCATGATGTCACATTGTCTTATTTTGAAATAGTGATCCTTGGATGCTGGTTGAAGGTTTTGATACAGTTTATGACACGTGGAAAATTGAGTCAGAGGATAATGAAACTTTTTATTGTGCTTATTCTGTATATTTATTGGTATTTAATCTTTCTGGTCATGAGTGATTCACTGTTTTTTAAATACTACACAGACAAGTAAGTGAACCAGTAATGTGTGATGATCTCCTGCTCATAGGCTAACAATGTAGTAACAAACAATTTTTTTTTAGCAAGTTCTTAAATCCAAAGCAGGACTCTCTTCCTGTTTGTCAGGGCTGGTAAGAACACAGTCCTAAGTCTGCAGTAATTGCAGTTATTCTAACATCTCCCTTTTCTTTGGGCTTTTGCTGAAAATGATCTGCATGTCAACATACACTGTACATGTTCTGAAGCAAAAAA
>VXAB01004163.1:0-150390 GCA_013399175.1 Odontophorus gujanensis | reverse complement strand
AAAAAAAAAAAAAAAAATCATCGTATTTACATATGTGAAAGATAATGACTGAAATGTGATGACGTTTATTATTATCTCCATCAGACAAGAGAAGAACGGAAAATGGAAGCTATCTTGCAAGCTTTTGCCAGACTAGAAAAAAGAGAAAAAAGAAGAGAACAGGCTTTGGAAAGGATCAGCACAGCAAAAACTGAGGTTAAATCGGAATGCAAGGAACCACAGATTCTCAATGACGCTGAATTTATTCAGGTAGTTATCTGAAATTTTATTTTAAAGATAGCTTTTAACATGGCAGTGTTTATCTGTTTGTATATTGAACCTCACATAAAGATTTTGGGGGAGTGTTAACCATCTCCTGTGCCTAGAATGAGCATCTGTTTTCATTAGATACCTTCTATAACCAGTGGGAAAAGATGTGCTTTGTCAGTAGGCTATTCAGAACGGGTCATCTTTACTCTCTTCTGCCATTGCAGATGTAGGGGTTCTCAGTTTTTTTTCTCTGTCAGCTTTTGCTCTTTATTACCTTAGGACAGTGCTGAACTATAAATTGGTGAACTATATCATTCAACTATAAATGAGAAAAAATGTATTGAATTGAAAGATGCTTTGATGTAAACAGCTGATTTCTAGCCCACAGATGAATAAATGTGATACAGCAGTTAAAGAAACTTCTGGTGATCTGACCAGTGACTGGTCTGTGTGAGTTACCTGATGTATCATTGCCAATGCACTGGGAGGAGACTATGGGAAATCTAACAGTCGGCCTTGAAGAAAGACAGAGATAATAACTATGAAGTATTTTAGTTGTAAAATTAGAAATTATATATATTCTTTTGACATATGAAGAGGGAACTGACAATTCCGTTTAAGAAATATACGTGGCTGTCCACATGTTAGATCCAGTTACCAGCTTGCTGTTTTGTACCAGGAACCAGCAAAGGAAGAAGCCGTCACTAAGCCTACCCCAGCCAAGGTTAATAGAGCTAAACAGAGAAAAAGCTTCTCTCGAGGTAGAACTCATATTGGACAACAGCGTAGACGACACAGAACTGTGAGCATGTGTTCAGATATTCAGCCATCTTCTCCGGATGTGGAGGTAACATCACAACATAATGAAACTGAGAATGCTGCACTGGTGGCTGAGCCGGAAACAGAAACTGTTGTTACAGAAATGGTTACTGAAACAGAAGCTCCAGCACTTAATAAATGTCCTACTAAGTATCCTAAAACGAAGAAGGTACGTTTCTTACGGGATGGGGTGAAGAGGACGGACTTTAATGGAGTTTTTAAAAGATTATAGGCAGCTGCCTCTGTATCTTAAAGTATATATTATTTTTTTAATTAACTTTTCTTTAAAAATCATGCAGTCACTCACAGATATTAATAGTGATTTGCATTACATCTATCTAGATATTATTTTGAGTTATTATGCAGCTTTCAGAACAATTTTGGAACAAATGTTTTCTAAGAAAAGTACTTCATAAATGGACTGAGTTGTGTGTGTGTGTATGTGTATATACATGTATATACAAACCATAATTAAAATCGTTAATTTCAAGGGGAGGGGAAGAAAATTAGTCAACTTATTTTATTCATCATACGCTTCATTAGGCATTTTAGTGGCAGTAACCAAAATATCTCAGAGGAAATAATTAGCTTCCAGTATTTCTGAGATGTCTCTTCTGGTAATGCTCATAAAAGCATAAAATCATCTTACTACTAAGAAAGCAGGTTTTATCTTCCAGTCAGTGCATTGCGGAGGATGATTGAAGCTGCTTATTTTGAAAACAAAGAACTTGAGTGTGAATCTTTTAAGCATTTCAAATACTTGTGTACATATTTGATTTCATTTGCTTTAGTTCTTGTTTTCTGTTACTAGAAACTGAGATACACTGTTGTTTTTCAGAAACACTGAGCTAGCTAGGAGAGAATGTCCTTTTTTGGTAACTGTGATTTGTTAAATGTGCTATAATTTAATACAGGTAATACAAATAATATAGATAAGAATGTTCAAGGCATCTGCCTGCCATGTGGACTGAAGCAGAGTCCTGACAGCATGGAAATCTGATGAGAAATTAACCTACTTTTGTTCAATTAACTTGACAGTTCTCCTTGAATATAGGTGGTCCTGCTGAATTTTGTAAGTTTTGGAGTTCTGTAACAAAGTTACAGTTGATATGGACATTTTTATATTCAGTGAGAGTTAAATACAAAAACTAAATGTTCATAATGTACAGAAGAACAACAACCTCTGTTACGTAGCACAATTCTATACCAGTGCCTACCATTGCCCAGTTACTTCACCAAAACCTTCTTCATGTTCTCAATCTCATATATGAAGAATATTTGTGTTCTTAAAATTGCAGCCTGGAAAGTAATTGTTTACTGATTTGTGATTTGTGTAATGGATGACTAGGTGAATAATAAGACTAAAAACTATTTGAAAGCTACTAACGAAAACATTCAAAAAATGTTTTTCTTTGTTTTGTTTTCTCCTTGTGTAGCACTTGGTAAATGAATGGTTAAGTGAAAAGAGTGATAAGACGGGGAAGCCTACAGATGGTGTTTCAGAACGGCCTTTACGTATAACTACGGACCCTGAAGTTCTGGCTACTCAACTGAATTCTCTACCAGGTCTCACTTACAGCCCACATGTATACTCTACTCCAAAGCACTATATTCGTTTTACTTCACCATTCCTATCAGAAAAGAGGAGGAAAAAAGAACCTGTGGAAAACATGACTGGCTCTTGTAAGAAGGTAATGCTTCTCTTCATTGTGGTTCCCCATGCCTTCTTATTTAAAAATAAGTCTTTATTTGCTAGTATGAATTTCAGCAGAAAAAAGCTGCTTGGCAAATGGTTTGTAATACCAAAAATTTCAGTTTGTATCTTTAGATTGTTAAGTCACTGATTTGAACTTATTTTATTACAGCGTTGGTTGAAGCAGGCTTTGGAAGAAGAAAACTCAACAGTGATTGATAGATTTAATTCAGCATTACTAGAGGGATCCAGAAGTCCAGCCATCAATGGTGAAAATAAAAGCCCGTTATTACTGAACGACAGCTGTTCCTTAACAGGTGAAGATTTTACTAATAAAATACATCCAAGCTATGTCAGAGTAGGTAGATGTGGAGGACTGAGCAATACAGTTGCTTTAAAGCAATGAGTTAATGAAAGTTCCAACAATATTTACAGTGTTTCCTGGTGTTTTTGCTTTTTGGGTGGTTGTTGGAAATAAAAGCTTAGTTAAATAACGGTTGTTTTTTTCCCCCTTTAATACAACATTGACACTAAATAAGTAGCAACCATTTCTCATAGTAAATGTAGGCAGATGTTCAGTCAGGAAAAAGGCTGATGGTTTTGAGTATGAGCATAAAGAAGTAGGAGGTTAGATTATAGATTAATTGTGCATGCTGTTACATTCATATTTGCTTTTAAATTCTGGGGCCCCACTGCATGTGGGGGAGTGACTCAGCTTTTCAGGAATAATGGGAAATGGAAGCATGCTTGAAAGCTAAATACAGTTTCTTAAGGATATGGAGCGTATTAGATGGTCCCTCAAATTTTCACTTTGGAGATGTAAACAGTTCTTTCCATTATCTTAGCAAAAAAATAAAGAGAAAGGAAAATTAAAAAATCGTGGTCTCTGTATCCTGTTAATTACTTTTTAGGAATTCTGTCCACAAGATATTTGTCTTAGTCACGTTTGAATGTGGAATTCATGATTTTTTTTGCATGAAATGTTTAACTGGGATTGCTGTATCTAGACCTCCTCTAGCTTTTTTTTTTTTCTAATTTTAATGCAGACCTAACAACACCTCTGAAAAAACGAAGACTGTACCAGCTTTTGGAGTCTGCATTCTCAGAAACCTCTACACCTATTCCTTCTCCATATGCCACACCAACTCATGCTGATGTTGCTGCCTCAGAGCCATTGATGTTTGCTACACCTCCTAGGGTTAAAACAGAGGATGAAGCTTGTAGAAATGGTTACAAACCCATTTATTCTCCAGTCACTCCTGTAACTCCATGTATACATGGAAATACCATGCACTTTGAGGTGAGATTTGTGGTGTGTTTAGAGATATTCTTTATCATTCTCGTGTAAATCAATATTTGTAGTCCTGTTACAAGGGAGCATCGTACATTTCTCTAAGCTAACAGTCAGATTGACTTTCCATTTCTTCTTGTTCATTTAGAATATTTCCTCACCTGACAGTTCCCCAGAAATAAAAAGGCGAGCTTACAGTCAAGAGGTAAGGATATCTGCTGAAAACTCTCAGTGGTTTCTTAATTTCATTTGTTTATCTGCAACGTTACAGATTAGTACAGAAGAATAGCACTTGGGCTTTTCAGGCTGTATCTAGATCCAAATTAACATTCTCTTTTTTATCAGTGTCTCTTAAAAGATAGAGCAAGAGAGCACAGAAGAAGGATAAATATTTTGATTTTGGTGGATTGTTTGAGGTACAGCGAGTGCTACTCGTGTGTGCCCGGAGTGTTCTCAGATAAAGGGTGTGTTCCATTGCACGGGAATAAGCCGTATGATCGAGCCACTAGAGGGCGACGTGGCTTATAGGTATGAGAAATTTCCACAGGGGATGATAAAAGATAAAAGGGAAGATAAAAGTTCCACAGCAACACAGAAATTGAGTTATGTGACAACTACAGAATTTACTTATGTTCAACTGTGAACTTAATAGTACCTAAATATAATAGGTAAAAGTAACTAGCAGTAAAAGGCGTAACTGGTTATTTCTGGAGAGTTCACTTTTGCTGAGTCTTGCAAAGGAAAGATGCACAACTCTTTCCTATGAGCTAGGTGCGTATGTATATGGAAAACTTAACTTATTTTTAGGTCTGACTGATATCAAATCTTGAAACAAAATTTTTTGTGCAGTCATAGCAATTGGTTGAATTTAACGACTACTTTCAAACTAGTGTAATTGAATATTTCAGAGTAATTTTGGATTATAAAAGAAATAATTGAAACAGGATTCATGAAAACCTGAAAGATTCAACAAACCTGTTTTAGGTTTGTTTTGTAAGGATACTTCTAACCTTGGGCATATGCCTGGATTTTCATGGTTAGTACCCTTTTAAGAACTACTAAAGTCAGTTTCTATAGCTTCTTCTGAGTTTTTTTCATCTACAGAACCATGAATTTAATATGATCTTAAAATTCTTTAGTGTCTTGGAAAAGCTTCCCCCTCACCACACTTTCTTCTTGAAATAAATGTTCTGGCACCAAGGGTCCATTCTGTGTTCAAGTTGTGCGAGTCCTTTCTAAGCAGGGACTTGCTCCTGTTGAAACTCGTATACTTCCCTTGCTCGTCATAAGCAAACACTGGTACTGAAAGTTTATTTTGACATGGGTTAATGTATTTTTTTTTGTATTTAAAGTCGTTTTAATTGGCAGTAGTAGAAAAAAAATATCTGTCCATGCAGCTGTTTCATGGTACTGCAAAATTCTTAATCTCTTTTAAAGGCATAGATGAATGTCAGAATAATTTTACTCCACAGTTGTAATACGGAAAAATAATATACGTTTTCTTCTTTTATTTTTCAATGCAGGGATATGACAGAGCATCAATTCTAGCACTGAATTCTTTCAGAAATTCCAACCTGACAGAAATGGGCCTGCAGGAAATAAAGACTATTGGATATTCCAGTCCAAGAAATAGGACTGATGTCACACGGCAGTGCACAGGAGAAATGGAATCTGTGTCAGACCTCCAGCTGGGACTCGAAGTAATTGAGCAAAGTGCACTGCATAAAAACCTGGAAGCCCCTGCACATGATAGGACTGATTCAAGCAGCCAATTAGAAACTGCTCATTGTGGACGGGGCACAATTTATTCTTCCTGGGTAAAAAGTCCCGACAGGACAGGTGTAAATTTCTCAATGAATTCTAATTTGAGGGACTTGACCCCTTCACATCAGTTGGAGGTAGGAGGTGGATTCAGAATAAGTGAGTCAAAGTGCCTGATTCAAGATGATGCTAGAGGCATGTTCATGGAAGCATCTGTTTTTTGTACTTCAGAAGATGGAATTGCATCTGGCTTTGGAAGGACTGTCAATAATGACAACTTGATGGATGGAAATTGCACACCCCAGAATCCTCCACAGAAGAAAAAGGTTATAATTTTAAGAATAATCTTGGTTTTTTCACATAGGCTATATATCTCACACGTATTTCTGTAACAAAAAGATGCATTAATAATTTTTAAAAAAGATTGCTGGCTAATTTCTACTTTCTATAATGTAGATATTATTTGGGAGAACTTGAGAAGAGCAAAGAGAAGAGCTGTGTACATCCGTTAGTAAATTCAAATTTTCAAAAGTAATATATAAAAATATTCATATTTTTACTTCATGCTATTTCAAATGAGTCTTAAATGAATTAATAAATAACTGCTTTTCAGGTTTGAAAATGATTGGTTGTGCTACGAACTATTAAAGTATTCTATTAGACAGAATGCTGCCAACTTCAGTCAAGTACACAGAGCATCTCTGTGAATTACTACAGCAAGTTGCACAGCAGGTTTATGATTCTCATGCTTCAGAATTCTTATTTTTATGTACCTACAGTGTCTTGGTTTCACTGTTGCAAACACACAGAATTCCATAGGTAGAAGAAATCTTTTTTCTTAATTTCTTATAAAACACTGGATTTGGTAGATAGGCACAGTCTAAATTTACTGTTCTTCTGGAACAGCCCATGACCTGTCACTGTGGTCAGCTGGAAATAAAGTTGGAAGTTAACCTGTGTGAATATCCTGACCACTGTGTCAGGTTAAAACTCCTTGGCTCCATGCAGAAAGGATGACATGTCTAAAGTAATGGTGTCCAATGCAGCAGCTTACTGAGTTATCCCTTAACAGTCTGTACAATTTAGTGATTTGTATTTTTCATGAACATAATAGTTGAGAGGCTGGAGGTGAATTGTGTCTATGTGTGTACATGCATTTTATGATTCATGCCCAGTGGGGTGTTCTGGTCCCATCATGGCTCCTTGCACTTCTCAGGGGGCATCCTGCAGGGGAGTGACCGTGACTGTACCTTCCCAAGTTGCTTTACCTCTCTTGGTACCCAGACATAACTGAAACAAGGTAGCAGCTTCATTCTCACCTGGTTCTGACCCTGGGAAGTTGTGTAGTTCCTGATAATATTACTGTATCCCTGCTGCTTTTGCAAAGCCAGCTTAGTGCAGAAGTTGTTATGCTGCTGCTTTTATCTGAAGGTGAAGTGAATTTCATCTCAAATCCCAGTAGTGCCTAATGGGTGCATCAGTAACACCCTGTTCTGTTGCTGGCAGGCATTCTTTTCCTGGCTGTTACTGCTCAGAGCTTCCACTGTGCTAATGCACAAATGAAAAACGTGGTTCTCCCTTTGCCTCCCCTGCACACGCTCAGAATTCCTGTCTAAAAGTCTTGGTTCAAGGAAACAACTGGAGGAAATTGTACTTCTGAGATAATGGTTTTCTGGTTTTCTAAAGATACACACAAACGCAAGTAGACTTTGCAGTTTCAAAGGAGGGGGGGAAATCTCACTTAAGGTGAGGGGAGAATTCAGCATTTTTGTAGGAGAACAGTAATAGAAGCCTTTCCCTATGAACTGGTGAGGTATACATGTCCTTATGCAGCTATTGAAGGAGGGGTTTCTATATCTCAGCATCTCTGGGTGTTTCTTTCTCTCAGCACAGTACAAGTTTATCCCATTTCAGTATGGTCCTTTACGTTGTGGGCACAGATCATAGATTTCATCTGTTCTTAACATTTAAGCTTTGCTTTAATGTTAATATGCTCCCACTCCTGTGATGTGGAAACTATAAAATAGTTCAAAGCAAGATCAGTTTTTAACCTAGACTTTCTCCTAGGAAAAACAGAGTGGTTTTGACTTCTTATGCTGACATACAGATTAGGTTTTGATGGATAGACAATGACCACGTGGTGTTGTGGACAGACAGTCTTCTTGCTTTCTAGTTCTGAGGAGAAATGGATGTCTGCTTTTATTGAGTGATAAAGCAGGTTCCCTGATGAGTAGAAGACATTAAATGAAACTTTCACAACACAAATTTCCTTACTGGACAAAAGTTGTCTGAATGTCAGCATTTCAGCTTTCTGCATCTAATTGTGAAGAAAGCATTTGCAAATCTGTTTTTCTGAATGGAAGTAATCTATTAACATTCTTGAATTTTAATCTATGGAAGTTTGTGCTCTAATTTATATAAGAATATGTCTGTGTGTGTGTATATGTATATGCACACATGAGTATGTACAAAGTATACACACAAACAGATGTGAAGTGGGACCATTTGTTTCCTCCTGTGTCATTGGTTTTGGTAATAAACTTTTCTACTTGAAGTTGGTCATTAAATTGATGTTCAGGAGTATGGTAAAGACATGGAT
Source organism: Odontophorus gujanensis (assembly GCA_013399175.1). Taxonomy (NCBI): domain Eukaryota; kingdom Metazoa; phylum Chordata; class Aves; order Galliformes; family Odontophoridae; genus Odontophorus; species Odontophorus gujanensis. The sequence goes on along the minus strand of VXAB01004163.1, from coordinate 141,978 downwards.
TTAAAATAAATTGTGATAGGAATGTCATTTTAAGAGGCAAATTCTTTATGTTAAGAAAAATGTATGAAGAACTCAAAAATCTGGTGATTTATGCAGTAGAGTGAAGCAGAAGTTTGGTAGATTTTTCACAAGGGATCCCGAAAGTGACTCCATCTCATAAACTCAGCATTATTTTATCAATATACTCTTGCAGTTCCAGGAAGATCTGCAAAGCCTTTTGTGACTTCAACCAACAGTATGAATGCAGCAGCAAACCTTTTCTGACCCACACTGACTTTTGCCTCATCTTGGGGCAAAATGTGCACCTCCTTCTCTTGGCAGAAGCACTTTGCATCATCTTTGTAGCCATTACTACCTTGGTGCCCTGCAAATTCACTCCGAAATTGATTGAACATCTGTTAAGCTCTGAGCATTTTCTTTTAGAACCAAGTAAATGGTATCTTACTGTGGGGAATGTATTCTACTGAAAATGTCAAGAAGGAAACAAGTAAACTTTCTTTTTTTCTTCATAGGTATCCTTGCTAGAGTATCGTAAGAGACAACGAGAAGCTAGAAAAAGTGGCTCAAAGACAGAAAACTTTCCCCTTGTTACTGTATCTCCTCATGGTGCTGGTGGAGGAAACATGAGTAGTAACAGTGGTGCTAATGATGGGTTTAACAACAGTGGTGAAAATGGGGAGCAAACTGATAACGCTGCGAGCCTGCCTGTACCACTGCCAACTGCCTCTTATAATGCAGCTCCAGAAGACGTGGGCAACAACAGTGCAATCAAGGAAACTTCTTCCAGTGAGAAGAGTGAGCCTGAGGTTCAGTGGTAAGTTACAAAACTGTAGGACAAAAGTTCTGAAGAATTATGTACTTAATTCTGTGTTAATTCTTTTTTGTTAATAAGTGTTCAGTGATGGATTGCTGATCAGAAAGCCCTTTTTTCAGATCAGAGCCATTGTCTGACCTCTTACCTCAGCAATGTAGCACATCCCTCATGAAGATGAGAATATATGGAAAATTATCTGTAAAATATATCAACCCATTTTTATTCAGTTTTTTTTATTGAGAGCAAAAAAAGCATTAGCTTGGACAAAACAGGTCACCTAGTTCTGCAGGTCATAAAATGGCATAAGTAAAGGGCAGTTGTGAATCTTGAGCAAATGGCATCGAGATCGTTCCTTCCACAGATGCACAAGTCCTGCAGAGTGTTCTTGGTAAGGTGTGTGGAGGTGGGAGCTGGATGGAGAGGATGCTGACAGGGCTGTGAGAGAGCTGAATCTGCTCTGGTCTCAGCTCTGCATCTAGCTTCCTTGCATTGCTACTGCTTCATCTGTGGCTGAAGATTTTTTTTTTCTTGTAAATTTCAAAAGCTTTCCAAAAAGTACCGTAGGGAAGAAGGAATGGAATAATCCGTGATGATGAACAGAAGCTTCTAGAAGACTGTAGGAAGTCTGTTTTTCAGTTCTCTAGTTGGAATGCATTTTTCTTGTTTGCTGTTACTTACAGCTTACAGACTTGCATGCAGTCTACCTAACAGTTCTTCTGCTCAGGTATGCAGTGTGTGGAGATACTTGCATAATTCTTCTGGTGGCTGGATGGCTCCGCTTTGTGCAAACCATATGCTGTATTGTACTCCACACTAAATATTCCAACAGCCTTTAAATCCTGGGGGCACCTGCAGTGTGAAGGGGGATGAAATAGGATGACTTTCATTTGTGCAGTTTTTCCCACTGTGTTTTTTGGTAACCTTAAGCTATCTCAAGATAGCTAGCCCACTCTGTCTCCAAAATATTACTGGAACAGAATAAGCACTGTGGAAGTTCTTTCTGCTGTAGTGAAGGCCTGAGAGTGCTGCAGATGAACATGGGCTGAGGTGTTGAGCATCTCTGCTAAGATGCTCCAGCTGTTCCAGAATAGAAAGATTTTGTGGAGCCAGCTGAAGGGACAGTGCAAGTGCAGTCTTCAGTATTGCATTGAAAAGTGGCTGCAAGTTCGTTATGCAGAAGGCAGTGTACTGTATTCCAAGGAAAGAATGTGGGAAATAGGTGGAACCCCAACATTCATTTCAGTTGCAGCAGCATTGTAGAGAATTGCCATATGTTCTTGCCTGAAAGAATATTTGAGTTTAGCGAGTGCTGTCATTACTGTTCTCAATCATACTGTGGGAGTGTAACCATCATGAGAGATAGAGCTGTCATTTCACTTACTATCTAGCAAGATATATCTGGAAGCTTAATTTCATTGACATCTATAGTTGTGCAGCATTTACAACTGTGGATCCATTATTAAAGAGCAAGTTATTTTGCAGTAATAAAGATATGTCTTCTGAAGGCTACTTTCTACAAATGGAGAGTATGAAGCAGTATTTACAACTTGTGTGTTTTTTTTAATAATGTAGCTTTTGGTTTGTCAGCTGAAAATTAGAAAAAAACAACCAACTCCACACAGCTGTGGAAGAAAAGAATTGACATTTCTTACACTGATTTCCGGCAGCTTTGTCACATTACATTTAAAATGTGAGAACACTGACTTAACACTGATCTCACAAACATCATTTCTTCTGTAGGATGAGTTATTAGGCTGTTATGTATAGTCAACCGTGTAGACTTTCTGTGCCTCAGTATTTGCATATATACTGTCTTAAGTTTGGTCCGTGGGAGTATATCATCTTAAATTAGAATATGCTTCCCTCTTCCAGGACTGCATCGACCTCTGTGGAACAAGTGAGAGAACGAAGTTATCATAGAGCTTTGCTTCTCAGTGATCATAGGAAAGACAAGGACTGTGGTGAGTTCATTTATTATGTTGAAGGTAGATACCTCTCACCAGTTCCCCTATGGTGGCCCTTAATCATTCTAATACTGTGTTTGGGTCTGCTTCATCTGTAGGGGGGGAGTCACCCTGTAGTCCATGCTCACCTTCCCATGTTCAGTCTCCACCTTCATTTCATCCAAATCTCATTTCCCAGTTGCTGCTTAACGTCCATTCTTTCACTGAATGTATGGAAGGTCAGTAAGCAGACGACCTTGTGTGACACTGGACATATTGAATAGTCTCTTACAACAACTTCAAGTAGCTCTTTTAAAGTCGAATACAAAGTGCTGAGTGTTCTTTGCAGGATACTTTTTCTCCTCATTTTTATATTCATCTACTTAACTTATATCTGTAGAACCTGATCCTGAAAATCCAGAGCCTACTTCTGAATGTCCATCCCCAGATACTTCACAAAAGACGTGTAGGAGTCCTTCAAAGGCAAGCAAGGTAATACACTGTGTATGCAGGTGCATGTGCACTTGGTGTGCATCTAAGCACGGGTACATTCATCTCCGATTTCTTTTTACAGTGTTACCGTCGTGCTCTACTATTTAGGTGAACACGTATGTGATATTTCTGTTAAATTACTGAACGTGGGTAAACATCTGTTAGGAGGTTTGCAGAGCTTCCAGCATGCTAAGAAGTTCATTTGTGTTCTGTTCCTCCAGTAGCCATATTTACAGAATGGAGGACCATGGAGAAGCAGACACAGGAGGTTTTGTCAGTGGATTCAGTATTGCTGCAGTTCTGCAGGTCAAATGCTGAACTGACAGCAGTAAAATGACTGTTGTGCTCCTTCCCTTAGCAGGAGCTGGCTCTTGCCAGGCCAGGACTAGTGCTGCTTCTCAGCAGAGGCAGCAGTGTGAACAAAATCATTTAGGAGTTACCCATTCAACATGAAGCGCAGTAATTCAGGTTGTAACGACCAGTCTGTTTGCTTTGTTAACACCAGTTCTGGAATGTTAAATCACTCTGAAAAATACTTCTTCTAGTAGCCATTATTCCTTTCAGACTCGGAAATGTGAAGCTAACAAATAACGGATTCCAGCTTTGCCCCCACAGGCCATATTTCTCTTTACTATGTCCAAACACACTTGTTAGTCTTCCATCTTAGAGCACAGTTTGTATGCGTTTGCGAGGAACGATGCCTGTGCTACGTTTAAGCTTCCTCCTGTCACAGGCTTTCATATATCAAATGTACCCTGTGCCTTAATGTTCTTCTACCATCATCAGAGAGCACTGAGAAGATTCTTCTAGCTTTAATGCTTCCATAACTAAGTGTCTGAATGTTTTGCCCTGACTCTTTCTTCTTCTTGTAGCCCTCTTCGCCGAGTCCTGTAGTTTCAGCACCATCACTGGGAAAAACACCCACGAAGCCAGATTCACACTGGGAGACTGCAGCTAATGCACCAGAGGCCGAAGGTGTGAATCATCCGAAACCAGAGCTGCAACAAAAACAGCTGACAAATAACGTCCAAGCACTTTCAAAAACTCATCCATCTCAGTCGCATCTGCGCAGTTCTGCTGAGCAACTTTCACATTCACAGAAGTTGCCTTCTGCACCTTTGAAGCTCCACTGTCCCCCTTCACCTCACATAGAAAATCCCCCGAAGCCATCGACGCCCCATGCGCCCGTGCAGCACGGTTATCTCTCACCAAAGCCTCACTCACAGCAGTTGGGATCTCCTTACAGACCTCATCATCCACAGTCACCTCAAGTCGGAACACCCCAGAGGGAAACGCACCGCGGTTTCTACCCGGCAGCGCCAGCCCTTCCGCCCAGTAATCAGCAGCAGGCCGGCGGACCACTGTTCTCTCAGTCAACTACAGGACAATCCTCGGCTTCTTACAGTCAGTTCAACCAACAGAACCTGAACAGCAACGCCCCACCTCCCCCGCCTCCTCCACCCCCTTCTTCCACTTACTATCAGAACCAGCAGCCCTCTGGAAGCTTTCAGAGTTACAGTCAGCTGAAGGGTAGCATCCCCCAACAGACTGTGTTTTCATCCGGACCAAATCAAGCACTTCCTGGCTCTGCAGGTCAGCAGACAGTGCCGGGGCACCACGTAACTGCGGGGCATTTCTTGCCCTCTCAGACCCCCAGTATTCATCACCAGGCTTCAGCATCTGCTGCTCCTCCTCCGCCGCCGCCGCCGCCTGCTCCGGGCCCTCACCTGGTTCAGCAGCAGAGCACCCATCAGCAGCATTCTGTAGCACACGTCGTGGGCCCGGTTCACGCTGTGGCAGTGGCTCCTGGATCTCACATTCACTCTCAAGCTGCCGGTCACCACCTGCCGCCGCCGCCTCCGCCGCCGGGCCCCATCCCCCACCACCAGCCGCCTCATCCGCCAGCCGGACACCAAGGTTTGCAAGCACAACACCAGCACGTTGTAAACTCTGCTCCTCCTCCCCCCCCACCTCCCCCATCCAACGTTATAGGCTCGGGGCACCACCCGGCATCGGCACAAGGGTTACACCACCCATCACATCAAGGACCCCCCCATTTTCCTTCGGGCGCTCACACGAGCGTGTCCTCCTATTCCTCCCAGCCCCCCCACCACACGACGTTAGGACCCGGACCTCAACATCAGCCTGCTGGAACAGGGCCCCACTGTCCGCTCCCAGGTCAGGGTCCTCACATCCAACCTCAAGGACCAAACAGTATTGCAACCCCCACAGCTTCAGGGTTCTGCCCGCACCCTGGCTCAGTAACGCTCCCGCACGCAGTGCAAGGACCGCAGCAGGCGTCACCGGTGCCCGGGCAGATCCCCATTCACAGAGCACAGGTGCCGCCGACCTTTCAGAACAATTACCATGGTTCAGGGTGGCATTAAAACGGATCCCCTTAAATGCTAAACATTTTTAAAATGTTGTGTAATATAAACTGTGTATATTTCATATGTACCCGTGGGAGGTACTTTTTAAAGCTTGTACATGATACTTTGTATAAAAGCAGACACCAGTGCTCTCTCATTGTATCTTTCCATTTTTTGCTTTTTAAAATCCCCAGGAACGTGCTGTTCAGCCAGTATTAGGTATTTCTTTTTATTTTGTAAGTGAACATTCCAGCTGTTTTTTCTGGCAGTAGGTTTGATGCTGCATAATCTTTAAAGTTTTATCGTTGCAGTTAAATTCATTTAGTGAATGTTTTCTATATTACTTTTATACATATGTAATTAAATAAGTACACGGGCTAAGTGATGGCACTAACAACATTTTTTTTTCCCCATTTTCTTCTGTCGACAGTTTTGTGTGCATAGAGATAGAAAACAATGCAATACAAATTTTTATAGTTTTGGTGTGGACATGGCTTTTTGTTTCATCAGTTATTTGCAGAAAATGTAATTTAATGTATAGACCGTTTCTAATGTCTGAGTGCTGTAAATACTGTATTTCTTTTGCTTGTAAAATTGCTTAAAGCTACTTTCATTTGATATAGTATTGTATATATTAAGTCTCTTTTGCAAAAAAAAAAAAAAAAGTGTGATCTTTGTGAAAGTAGTACAGTATATGATCTTTAATTTTTTTTTAATATACTGTCACATTGCAGCACTGGTTGGGCATTTTAATTCATGTTAATAAATCACAATTATGTCAGTTTTACCCACTTGTCCAGAGAGGGTGCTGTGTGTCGAGGGCTGTGGGCATGTAGAGCAGCCCAGCCCATGTGGAGCTGTGTGGCTGCTCCCTCCTGTGTGCTGTCTGCTGCTGGCTTTCCTGTGGTAGCACAGCTGGCTGTAGGAATGAAGGAGGGGGATTTTGGTTCCCTTGCTGAGGTTAGAGGTGAGGAAAAATTGTTTCAATTCAGGCAGGGTGTGGTGGCAGGTAATTATGGTAGGTTTATTGAGTGTGTCAGTTTATAGAGTATTAACCCGTGCACATTGATGCAGCAGGTCTGACATTGGCAAGCACAGCAGTGCAGTAAAGCTCTATCAGGTGATGTTCTGTTCTTGATTACAAACTGCAGCACCACCTGCACGGGTCAGTACATGCCTTCCTCCTCCTGTTGGAGCCCTCACTGCAGTACGGTGGGAGTGAGACCTCTGTAGTGTTAACTGTGGTGTATGAGAGCATCCTGCAGCTCATCAGTGAGCGTGCTGAATTCTGCTCACGTAACGGAACAAATGCTTGCTGGCTCTCTTTCAGAACCCAGAGAAGAAAACCAGCGTGCACCTTCCTCTGCTCTGGCTGCTAGAAAACCTGCTACTGGACAGGATGGGAAATGGCAATTCCTACTCACTGAGAAAAGTGGTAAATCTTAGAATATAGGCAGTATTGGGTTTACTTAAAATTATTTGCTCGTAATTATCAGAAAAATACTTAGTGAAGTGCTTCCCTGAAAAGCACTGCCTCTGCAAAACATGCAAACATGATATGGAATATGCTGTGTTTTGCACCATTCATACGTAGAAGCAGATTAGCCAGCTATCAACAACAGCAGGAAGGAAAAGCCCTTCTGAGAAACTTAAGGCCACAGTTCACAGCTGGTTAACCAGAGCCACCTCCACCTGTGATGGGTTAGGTGTTAGCACTTCACACTGCTGTTAGACTGGCAGCGCAGTGGGCCCAGCATTGGCCCTATCTCCCTAAGCTTTGCTTTGTGCCCATGGTCAGACGAACGGAAAGGTGTACAGCAGTGGTGAGTCCCTTAGCTGGCATTTAAACTGATGCAAACACTGGTATTCTCTGTGTATTTAAGAACCACCTGAAATCAGTCATGTACACACTACCAACAGCATGGCCAGGTGTGAAGCGTAACATTTTACCTCTCTGGATTCCTTTGTAGCCCTTTGTTTCTTCTCCCCGGTGTTATCCTTGAGGCCTCTAAAAGCAGTTCCTGTGAGAAGAGGGGAGCAGCAGGCAGAGGCACCCGGTGCTGACACCCGGCCGGTGCAGGGCCACAGCACAGGATGAGTTTCTGCAGCCTGCAGCGTTGGTGGTGAGCTCCTTGGTGGCCCTCAGGTCTCTTTTTGGATGAGGTGTGTACGGGTGTAGCAGGGAGGGAGGGGGGCAACCAGCTGCTGGCTTAAACGAAGTTAAACACCTTGAATGAAACACGGCTCAGTTTGGTCTCGTTTCATCTAGCACCACTCAGCTGCAGCCCATCGTTCCCTGTTACCCTTCAGAAGGATCGCATTTATCCCATGCAATGTTGGGTTACAGCTGAACAGGAGCTGCACTTCACTCCAGCCCAGTTCACCCCCACCCACAGCCAGCACGGCGCGTCATTGAAGCCAACAGTGGGCTTAGGGCTATCAAAGATGCCAGTGACAGCACACTGTCTGAAAAAACAAAACACTTTAATTAGACAACTGCAAGCACCTCAAACAACTGGTTATTGTTACAGCATGGGGCTATCATCTTCTCACAATCTAGTTATTGCAAAGGCATGTGAATAAATTTTGTATGGACAAAGTCAATAAAAAGTGGCACCATAGTTACATGAAAATCAGAAGTAAGCTTACATTCATCCCACTGACTTCTAAAAGAGGCCGAAACACACCTCCGTATCGTACATTCTAAAATCTGTATTGCCTATAAGCCTTGCCCTATGTAGCTCTTTTCCTAGGAAACACGTAATTTTGCGTGCAACGTACAAAGAGTAACTGTATGCCTAGTTCTGGGAAAAATAAAGCTAGTGCAATTTGTTTTAGAAACATGTAAAGCTATGAATGGAATGAGCATGATCTCGCTGCTGCATTTTACCCACTGCACTGTCAATATTTGCAGCTATCCTCCCTTCACTGACTCAAGCACACACTTTTATTATAAAAGATCAGTAATTCTACACAGAGTGGTTCTCATGCTCGACCTTTAATTTTTTTCTTAAGGTATAGTACAACGTACAGTGCTTAGAAAAAGGCAACACCATATGGTACCATGTCTTCACTATCACATTGTAAGGGAAATTGCTATTTTCTTTCCTTAAAAGCACTTAAAATAGGCAAAAGTTCTAAAAGGGAGTGCTAAATGATAATGCATACTTTATTAGAAAGAAGTCTAGCCTTCCTTTAAAGTGCCATTTGGGGAATGAAATCCTGTAAACCAGAGCCACTTTGTTTAAAATCCAATAAATGGGAACTGCTACAGAATAGAAAGTTTACACGATTCCTTAAAGCAGTTTTAAAGTCCACCACATGCAATTGGTTTTGCTATAAAGCTCTCTAAAACTTGGTAGCTTCACTCTGAAATTGAGTCCCCGGTCCCGTATTTAAATGGAAATAAACATTTACAGGGTGCATTTACATACACTATAATACAGGAATAACGTCCCTTTGCCAGAAGATAAAATTGTACAATTCCTTGCCGTAACTCACTTCTGACTTCATAAATTTCTTACGCTTGTAAATTATATAATATGCATCAGCTAAAATAGTTTTTTCATAAATAGTTACAAAACTTGCCAAAACACATGGGAGGAGGTTTCTTCCGTTCAAAAATCTGACATCTGAATGCCACACAACACAAGAAACAATGCTTAAAGACACGTTAAGTGTTTTCTGAAGAAAGTGGGTGAGTAAACTACTAGCTGAAGACAAAAGGACTACCCTTCCCCAAGAACACAGTGCACGAAAAGCAAAATGTCAAACAGTACCTCAAGCAAAATAAAGGTCTGAGGATTGAAGCCAGCTCACGTGTGATCCTGCTAGAGGATTTGTGACAGTCACCATTTAGGTCCGATGCATTGGAAAGTGGTTGCTGGCTTGTTTTTACAGCTGAGAAATTCTGCTAAGAATTCAGCCACGGATGCCTAAGGCATTCTCCAGCTGAAGCACGTTTTTCTGGGACCATTTCTAGCATGGGGATCAGGAAATCTGTAAACTGTGCAGCATCTTCATGAGGCCAGCCATACTTCTCCACCAGCACGTCGAAAAGACTCCAAGGCTTCAGCTTTGTAATGTGTCGGAGTTCTCCTGCAAACACAAGCATTGCTGGTATTAGAGAAGTACCCCTTCACCCATCAGTGACTAACCCTTGGTTAGTCCTTCTCCGAGAAGCACCACTGAGGAAGATGAGCACACTGCACGCTTGCTTGAGGTCCTCAAAATGAGTACAGCTGGCAGCAAAACCAAGAAAGCATCCCCAAAGCAAACTGCATGTTACACCCACACAACGCTGTGGCCAGTCTGCTTTTTCTTGGAATCACAGAACATCTCGGAGACGTAAGGCACCCACAAGGCTGAGATCCAGCTCCTGGCTCCACACAGCAATACCCAAAATTCAAACTTCGCAACTGAGAGTGGTGTCCAAAACGCTCCTTGAGTTTCAGCAGCTCAGGGCTGCGCGCACCACGCTATCAGTGAGGAACCTTCCCCTGATGCCCAACCCGCCCCTCCGGTGACACAGCTCCATGCCGTTCCCTCGGGCCCTGTCGCTGTCACACAGAGCAGAGCTCAGCGCTGCCCCTCTACCCCGGGAGGAGCTGCAGGCCTTCTGTCCCCTCCAAAGGCACTCCCTCGCATGCTTGAGCCAGCAGAAATACTGAAGGCCTCTGTTTTCTTGTCAGCCAACACCCCTGAGCCTCATCAAAACTGCACCAATCTTAATGCACAAGTCTCAGTAGCATGGGTCATGCTGCCTCTCTACATGGATGGCATCTGCAGCTGGCTTCAAACCAAGTCAACACACAGACCTGGCATTCAGGGTTCTGCTCCATCTCTGAGGAGGCCCAGGCTGACTGCTCCTGCAGAATGCAGCCCACATCATCTTCAAACCCACCATCAGCCACTGCAGCACTGAGCTCCACCATAAAGGTGGCACGTGGCCAACCTGGCAACGCAATTCAGACCAAACAAAAGCTGCCACCAGACTTGGCAATATAGCCATGTGTATCCACAGGCTGTCAGGACCAAAGGAGAAGAAAGGCTCTTCAGGTTGCTCCTCCTCCACTGCCACCTCCCTGCTTCCCAGGCACGTACCTGGGCCTCTCAGCCTCTGTGTGATGCTACAGCTCTGTGGGCAGTGACTTCAGAAAAACCCATCGTGATCCTGAACCGTGCCCAAACCACTGGGGCTGTCGGTGGGTTCTCAGCCATCCCCAGAGGCTGAACACAACTCATCCACAGACTCACAAGCGTGCTGTGCCATCCTATACAGGACACACAAGTCATACTCTTTTAAGCAAAGTGATCTGGCAACCTGACTGCTATCTGCAGTTGAAACTGCTGCCCATAACGGGCTACATGACATCAGCTTTCAGTCTCCGTACATCCCTGTAGCCATGGCAGTTCTAGGGCAGCCAAACTGAGCCATGCCCCCAGCCTGCTTCTAGGAACCTCAGCCAACAGCTCAGCATGACACGTCTGCCACCTCAGCACAGCAGAAGGCTCTCCTCATGGTGCCACCTGAAAAGCAGCTCTCCAGGCACTGTCACAAAGGCTCCAACACAGTAAGACTGCAAATGGTCAATCCCTGGCAAGAGGGAGAAAGAGAAGAGCTACTGACAACAGAAATTGGGATGTGGCATGCCACTGCCCTCCTTCCTTTCTGTCCAGTAGGGAAGGAGGGGACTGAGACAGAGGAGGGAGAGCAGAGCGTGTTCTCTGGCAGTTCACATGGGGATGGTTCCAGTACCAGTGTATCCTGTGAGTAATATTGCAACACACCAAAAAATAAAGAAAATAGCCCTGTCTTCATCCTTGTATTTAAATTATGATGTTTTAGAAACTATATTCTCAAGGAAAAACTCAAAACATCGGAAGGCCTGGAAATCCAAAGTCGTCCTCCACTTTGAATAAAACATATCTGCCGCAGGTGTTCTCGCCCAAGCATGCTTGTGTTTTCTTCTTCCCATGCTCCCGTGGCATCAAGTGCACATGACCTCATACTGGGACGTTGGTGTTTGGTGGCTGTCACTGTGGCACCTGAGTTCATGCTCTTCACATACTCGTCTTATTTTGTAACATGGGAGTTGAATTCATAGCACCCTGTGAAGCTGGGACCAGCGTGCCTACGCAGCACATCACACCACAGGACGTCCTACTGAGGAGCAAGCCACATCAGCACCAGAGGTGGAGTTTCCCCCCAGAAGTTCTGTGAAGGCTGTAGAAGTGTTTAAGAAGATGGGACAGAGTAACAGCAATCTCAGTGTGGTCCAGGCATTAAAAGAGTGCTTCAGTTCCACACTGGGGATGCTGGAGCGTCCGTTCCTGCCCCATTGTTTCACTGTTTTGCACGTACCCATACCTCCAGTCCTTGATTTGCCCTTCCCAGGTAGCAACAGCTCCTCGATCTCAGTGCCTGCGAATGGGAAGTGCTGCTGTGTGCCCACAGCCACATTTCCCTGGCTCTCACACCGCTGTACAACAGCTGTTTCCAGCTTATCCACTGCTGCCACCACTCTTAAACACCCAGCAGCCCACTCCCTCCCCTCTACACGGAAGTCTCAGGCTTTCAGGCTCCCCAGTAAGGCAGCCGCTGCTGCTCTGTCTCCATCACCCCCATGAGGACACAGCAGCAGCCCAGCAGCTGCCACGTGCAGTTCCCCATCCACACAGCCCCACGGCCCAGTGCGGGCAGTGGCTTTCAGTGCTGGCCCTGCCACCAAGCTGCAACCAGGCAGGTGGGCAGCAGGCAGAGCAGAGCGTGGTGCTGCCCCAGCACCTGGCAGGGAGCAGAGGAGAAGAACACATGGAGCACTGCACACGTCCTCCCGTGTCAGAAGCGTCTTTTACAGAGCAGCCTGGGCAAGTACCAGGCAGTAACAGCCTGGCGTGTTTGCTGGGGTTAGCTCTTTTTCTGCAGCAATGACAGCGCTATGACAGGAATTCACGTCCAAAGGGTTTTGTTCCGGTGTGTGGGGACACATAGCTCAGCTGTGACCAAACAGTGGCTCCCAGCAGCAGCAGCACTCACAGCGAGACAGCGCAAGGCAACCACAGTGCTCTGTCCCCATCCATCCTCCTACTGAGGAGGACACAGACGAGGTCGCTGTGCACAGGTGAGCACTGCCCATCGCACACCCCTCCCCACGCCTTCCCTGCCAGCGGGTGCCAGCAGCACACACTGACAGGTGGGCACGGCTCCATCCCAGCAGCCCACAGCTGCACACAGCTGACATTTACACGGACATCTGAGGACAGACTCACACAGACATCTGTAACGCTCACACTTTGCTGAGTACGTCCCAAAAGGAATTTTAAATGGAAGACCGAAACGAGTACTGCAAATTTCCGCTTTCCTCGGAAAGCCGAGTTCACACCAGAACAATTCCTTAAGAAGAGCTCTCCATTAAGTGGATATTTGTCTTCAGTACCCATAAATGAACACACTCTCCTTTGGGATACCATTATGCTTTAAATTAGTGTTGCATAAATACCGTTACCTTTTTTGGTGAAAAACTCCTTGGAATATTTCCCCAACATAGCGTATTTTCGAGGGATTTTCCCCAGCAGTTCAATGATCAATGCTATGTGGTCTGCATTGGAGAACATTGCCAGCAAAACAGAAACATACAACAGTTTAATCAGTACGGTGCATGCACACACTAACACGGCCCGGTACAGACAGAAATAGATTGAGCCTGGCAAAAGGACACAGGCGGCGCCCAGTGGTTGTTTGGAAAGATGCTCTCAGCAAAACCTCTTTCTCAGAACCACGTCTGAGTTTATTGGCTGCTACCAGCAAGCTCTGCTGCACACTCCAAGGTGCAGCCAAGTGGCCTTTGTGAGGACGTTTCCATTTTATAAAAGGGAAATAAAAGATTGGTTCGCCTCAGATTTCTGCACGTTTTGTTTTTCAAAACTAAACTGTTGTTGCACAACGTCAGCAAACGCTCCCTGGTGGGACGTGCTCCCACCAGCAACAGCAATTCCACTTCTGTCTGCATCACGGCACCTTCCAAAAAGAAGAGGTACTACCTCTGCGATTGAAGAATTCCCGAGAATATTTTCCAGATAGAGCAAAGTGCCGTGGGATATTGCCTAGCAGCTCTATGATGTGTGCTATGTGGTCTATGAGGGAGAGAAAAAAAAGGATTCGGGAGTGGAAGGGGCAGGGAAAGGATGGGATAAAAAAGAAGAGGAAAGAAACCGGAATTAGTAAAAAATCAGAAATAGTTTCAAATCAACAATGTTTGCAGCAAATCCATGCAGAGGTTTCCAGGATCGGCAGAGCTCTGGCATCATTAGTAGCACTTAGGAACAATGAATGATGCCCACGTTACCACCGCAAAGAGCATTTACAAGCAAACAAGCATGAAAATGGACAGGTATACAGATGGAAGCAGGAGTTAATTCTCATTTTAAAAAAAAATTAGTAATCGTCTAATTCAAATAAAAATACACAGTGTAAACATTATTCCAGTGCCAATCTTAGAAAATACTCCAAACTTTGAATTCTACGCTTCTTTTCTAAACTAAAGCGTTGTTATTCTCAGTCAGGTTTCCACACAAATGCAGTCTTACAAGAGGGGCAGTTTAATTCCTTCAGGCAGCTGTTAAGTAGATGAATATCTGCAGAAGGGAGATTTTGCCCACCCACTGCTACTGATGGAACTTACAACTAAAAAGAAAAAAATTGCATTTATGTTCTGGAAACAATGTCTATGAACAGTTCACCCAACAACAAAAAAGCCCACTGTAAGCTTGCTAGAAATTTAAGAAGAAGGTGGAAATATAGGGAAACGCATAGTATCTCAAAAGGTTCATACCTTCGTCCCTGGAATAGTCTTCACCAGAATGTGGTTCAAACAAATAATCTCCAGTTGCTAGCTCAAACGCCTATAACGTAACATAACATAACAGACATGTTTACAGGTATTTCAGAAATAAAGCTTTTCATCTTAAAACATCATTAATACATCGCAGCTGTTGGAACAAAGAGGCTCCAAGTCAAAGGCCCACACAGCAGAAGCAGAGGCTCCACAAGGGCTACTCACCTGGGAACCACGGGTCCCGCGGTGCAGGACAGCACAAACCAGGCCTCTGGAGGGAGTCCCGTGCTCAGCACCAAGCACCCCAACACGGGCGCCTGCCTACACAACCAGGACAAATAGAGGGGCTGGGCAAGCACGTGGGACCATGACCCCAGCCAGCCATCCTGGGCCTGAGCCGTGTTAAATGCGTGCGAGTCAATGGAAAAGTGAGAAAGCTTCTTCTAAATACAGAGGAAGGAGCTACGCTTGTACCTGAGGGCTTATTATCTGTCACAGCTCAAATGCCACGGACTGAAATAAACGTCTGAATAGGAAACGGAATTCATTTCTAACCTGGATTAATCATTTCAAATTATCGAACAGGGTAAGCTTCCTTGATGACTGAAATCTACAACAGTTTCTAAAAACGTCTTTCGGATGAATCTGAAGTCATCAAAGTAAATACTGCAGTCATGGGGTAAATCAAATACTGAGGCTCAGCCTGATGAAGCAGATCAGAACAGATCGATCCCCCCTAGGCCACTGTGGTGCTCCCATGAGATTCAAACCCCACATCAGGTCAAGACAAAACCTATGGGCAGCGTTTCTCCTTATGAACAGCTTCTCCTTTCAGATGTAATGTGTATTAAAAGCCTCACAGGAATAAAATAATTATGGGAGCCTATACTTGTATACAAATATGGACCTGATTTCTCAAGCAATTCTCTTTCTGCTCTGGATCATCAACTACTCAGGCAGCCACAGGAACCTAATCTTTTCCAGGTGGTGTAAGTATCAAGCTGCTTTCCATCTCCAAGACCAGCAAAACCATTCCAAAAATCAGACAGAGCTTGCTGGCACAGCTTTAGAAGGGAATTTCACTCCGTCAGAACGTTTACTACAAAATGTTTCCTGAAATATACACTTTTCTGTTCCAATCCATAATCTGTAGTTGCTGAATCACCTGTAAATTTCACCTATTTTTGGGCACTTGACTTTTTCAAGCTGTGAACTGCAGAGTGATCCAAGTGGGCTACAGCCAGAACAATTCACTGCAATCACACATAGTGGTTGAGAAAGCAAAAATACCCTTTGCTGACATTTTTGTTGATCCTCCAGATGTCTTTCATTTCTGAAAGCACTATCCCTCACAAACAGTCGTTTTTATCTTATTCTACCCAGCGTTCAAGATTGGGAGATTTTATTTTGCAGCTTAAAAATTAACCTGAGAGACCTCATAAATTATTATCAGGTATTGAAACTGAAGACGTTTTTAGGATAGCAAGAAGCTACACATGGTCAGCCCAACATGGACAACCCAACATGGCCAGACCAACATTGTTACTCTCTTACAATGAGACTGAGAAGCCACAAGTGTCCCCTCTGCACCTAAGGGAAATATATTCATTTAAAAACCAGGGCCAACTTTCTTAGAACACATGCTAAAGGAGCTGATTTCTGAAGGCATTAAGAAATTTATCTCTGTTTAACACAGATTCCTAGAAAACAAAAGAAATGTGGTTGAATTTAGTCACAAAGGTAAACTGCAAAGGAATACAGCTTCTGCCCCAAAAAAATGACGTATTAATAGCTCAAAATGCCTGTGTGGGATTAAAAAGATTAAACTGGAAAAAACTGTAAAAACCTTTCAGAGAGAAGCATGAGAAGCAAGCATTCCTCAGCGGCACGCAGAATTTTAGATCAGATGGTATTTAATGAGAGCTGCAAGCCCTCACAGATTTAGGATATTTATACCACTCTCCTGCCCATGAGAAACTAAAGCTCTTCCAAATTGCAATGCTGCTTCCCTCTTTCTGTTGTACAGCTTTGACTCCATGCCGGGGATGGGTGGAACAGCAGCACCTCCGCCACTTAAGTTTGAGATTTTCCTTACAGGCCTCTGCACCCAAACCATAAGAACTCCTGAGTCAGACACATGCAAGCACAGTCCAGGGACAGCCTTGCCCTCAGGGTGCTGCAATCAATACCTGCAGCAACACTCTGCATTCGTGCAGGAAAACATCTCACAAATTCACCTGGAATCACTGGGCAATAGGTTCCCAGAGTCTTGCAGGGCAACAGCAAGTTAATGTAAGACAAACGGCAATCCCAAGACTTCATCTAACAACAATAGGTACAGAGAATGGCTCAGTTCATAACTGGGTGGCAATCTGTCATAAGATCAGAACACGAAGACCTGGTGGATGGTAAGAAGAGCTCAAGATGGCAGAGCACCTGGGCAGTGCTGCAGGCTGAGCTGTGCTGCAGTAACAAGCACATTACCAGCATGTGGCAGAAGGGACTGTTCCCCTCTCCTCAGCACTCACACCCACATCTGGAGACCCGTGACTGGCCTGAGGCCACCAGTACAGGAGAGAATCCAGTAAACTGTAGAAAGATCAGAGAAGGCCCTCTGAGATGGAAGGCAAAGGGGAGATTAACTTGTAGTCCACTTACTGAAAGGCAATGATTGAAAAGATTGAGATAGGCTGAGATGGGTGAGTGCTCACTTCCCTTCTTTTGTACCACCACCGGATTTGCGCTGGCCTCTTTGCATTTATGACCTTTACAGGGACACGAGGAAAAAGACCTTCAAAGAGACTGGCTGAGCACTGGGATGGGCTGCCTAGAAAGGCTGTGGAAATGCCATCTGGCCAGGTACATTACACTCAATGGGATGAGGCTCTGAACAACCTGATGTAGCCTTGACAGTGAGCGCGGTTCAAGCAGGATGCAAGTAGACCACTGATCCTCAGGAGATTCCTTCCAATCAAAATATGCTTATTATTTCTATGGTGCTGCAAATACACACTAGCCATACTTATGTCATTACTTTCCTTTTCAAAATATTCTTTTTTAAAAAAAAATACATTTTTCTGACAAAAACTCCAGACTTTGAATTCTCTTTTTCTTAATGTTGACATTTACCTCAACAGAAATCTACATCGCAACTATTCTATGTAGGTAACAAATGAGATGCAGCACGCTTAACATATGGCACCAAAGCCCAAGGCAATCAGCCCTCCTTGCTGATTATATTGGCAATCACTACTCACCACTTTCCTAAGGTTATCACAGAAAAACAGTCTAGACTGTTTCGCACCATCTGCAGATGGAGAACATTTCAGATAAATGGTCACCCTGCTGCTTTTGTAGGCTCTGGAGAGGCTACGATTCCTTCCCTGCCATGTGGCTGTATATGAACCTACCACAATACCACATTGTTGGCACTGCTATCGTACATTATGGATCCGTGTCTAATCACACAATTGGAAATAGCTACATTTTCAGTGTATGACAGCTGCGTACTCAATCTGGTGATTGAAAATGGCTGCATGCCTCAGGAAAGATGTCTGGGAGAGGACTAGAGGAATAATTCACTTGGCTTTCATCAGGCTCCCTGAATTCTTCTTATGAAGCCCCAGTTGAAAAAGGACAAGAAACTACAGGCCAGAATTATTATTTTGACAGACAAGATCCAGCTCTTGGACACAGTTTCAGATGAAATGAAGAGCTGTGAATGAGAAGACTTACTGCTTTAAAAATAGGGTTAGATTTAAAAACTGTTCCACAGGTATGTGGGAGCATGGAAACAAAAAAAAAAAAAAGAAAAAAGAGCAACAAGCTTTTTGAAATAAGCAGACCAGATAACAGTTTGTTCTCCCATGAACATCTTATTCTGAAGATGAAGGCAGTGAAGAAATGTAAAAGGGATTTTGCATGGTTGGTGCTTGATAAGCAGGGCCAGACACACAAAACACAGACATGCAAGGGATGCTTGAAAACGAAACAGTTTTCTATTCTTTGATAAAACTCCAGGCTCAGAATCATGCAAACACTGAGTGGCTGCTCTGGAAAGTCAGCTGCAAAATCACTTTCTTCTGAATGTTTCAGGTTGTCCACCCACCACCTTGAAAGCAAAAGGGTGTACAGTGATTAATAACAGCATTTTGTACTGTATCTGCCTACTGAAAAATATGTGCACAGTGACTTGAAAGTTTTCCTTATCTCTCAAGCATTTTTTTATTTTCCATTTCTCCTCAAAACACTGCTTCTGTGCAGTCTGCATGTCACCACGCCTTCAGCACTGTGCCACTCACACGTACCAGTGCGGTGGTACTCATGGTCCTATGGAGACACGGCTGACTCCTCCCACTGACAGCACAACACAAACAGCAGGTAAGCACAGCTCCCCCTGCTCCACACATCAGAGAACACAATGCAAAGAATTAAGCAGGGGGCCAAACAACAAGCATTAAATGTACGTGTAACATCATAAGCCTGCTTGATATCATGCTCTGCTCATTATTCCTCCTGTCCCTCTGAGTTCTCTCATATCAATGGAACGGCTCACATCAAAAACAAACAACAAACAACCTGTAAGCTTGCTTGCCTGGTACCACAAGCTGTAATAGCAATCTCTCTTATTATGAAAGCTGTTTGCCTGCCCTCTTTCATCTCACCCTGGTAGTACTTCCTTTAATCATTTGTATTCTCTTTGGGTAGGAAAAAACAGCAAGTACAGTTTTCTCCTCTGACTTCCTGCCAGTCTACAGCTATGACCCATTAGCTGCTTCTCATTATAAAAACAAGATATTTCAGGAATCACAACTCACCACAAAAGCCACCTCAGATATGTTTTAAAAACACATTGTCTTGTTAATGTTCTAGCTTGTGACACAGTCATCTCCTCCCCACAGCTAAAACAAGGCTGTACATAATGAGCAACAGAAGTGAGATGATGACACTCATCATTTCAGGTGCTTTTCCTGCCTCCAGTCCAAAGAACATGAATAAAGAGCAGTGGAATCATGATGCTTGTGGCCGTTTCCAGGAGCAATACGAAGGGATGCCCTCAGCCAGCTCTAGCTCCCTCATCCTGCCAGCAATTCTTGGCAGCAGCAGTGGAGTGCTCTGTTCCGTGGCTTTTGAGATTCAGGAAATGCTAAATCATTCAGTGCCTCCTCTCTTCAGTTTATGCTCTGCAGAAGTGACCCCCTCAACACAGCAAACGCACAAATTCAGCCTGATCCAGGGGCAATTTCAACTCAGCTAAAAAAGCTGCTGGCTCCAGACCTGCTCCTTTTTGGGGGGTGCAAATGAAATGTACTTCCTTGCTGGCACAATTAAAACAGGATTTAGTACAGCGAGGGAACACAGGACTCTGTAGAATATACTGTGAGGAGAGATTCCCAGTGCCTTGCTCTGCAGCTCTGTGTCCCACTTAAGTAGGTCATTCTGCTGAAAGAGAAAGGGCACTGTGCAATTTCCTCAGCAAAACATGCAACTGTCCAGCACAAATCTTAACAATCACTCGGGCCCAGTCCATCAAAGTGGAAAACAAACTCAGTTACATATTGTATCATTCTTTGCAGAGCAGAGAACAGGCAAACAACTCGTCTGTCATAGCCCAGAAAACACTACTGGCACCTTAGTTCAATAGCTCCACAGCACATCACGCGTGCAATGATTCTAAGCTTCCAAAGTTACACATCTTCCTTATTTTCTTTTTCTTACGACTCCAAAATTCAGATTACCCAGGCAGAGGACTGATACTGGCCTAAGAATACCTTCTTCCATTCCTGAAATTTGGTTTCAAAATGTGCTTCTCTTCTTTGGGGCACAAGAACTGGGCCATGCTGATTCATCTAAATTTAGAAGCTTCAGCCCACAGGCCACTGGCTTACAGTGCTACTTATTCACTGACATAACACCAAAAGAAAGGGAGCTGTAAGGTTCTTTCAGTGCTGAGTTATTTCTCCCTCTCTTACCTTGCTTCAGTTATATGATAAGCTATTTAGGTAGGTAGAGTCCTTACAAGACTCTTTTTGATGCAGATTTCCAGCACAGTTAACCCCAATGAGAATTTCTGACTACCTCCACACTAAAGATAACACAAATGCTGCAATTCCTCTCACTCTTACGATGCTGCATCAAAAATTTGGGGTTGGTGGCTAGAGGAAAGCACCCATATGAGCACAGTCCAGTTAAAGGACAGCACTCCATGCAGACACAACGTATCATGTCCTGGAAACCAGAATAAGGGAGGTATTCTGAAAGATGCTGTGCACACATGAACACAGACCCTTTGCACGCTCACAGCACCATCATTCAAGGCTTTTGTTAAAAATATCATCATCATCATCTTCATGCTCGTCACTAAAGTGCAAGTAAAACTGCTCAACTGCTACTACTGTAATACACCATGACCTCTGTGCTTGACAGTAATGCTTTGTGCCACAGACACAAAGCCAACACAGGAGCTAGCAGCTCTCCTACTCACACAGTCAATGCTATTCCCAATGAACAAGACTGTTTCATTAGCAAGCAGAAGGCAAGGAAAGACCTTAGGCTCAAACGGAGATCCACAAAGTACAAGATGAAGTTAAGACACCATACAAAGCCTGGTTCGGTCCCAATGCACTCCAGATAGTCCTCCACAAAATCTACAAACCAAGAGGCAGGAAAAGCTCGAGGTGTTTTCAACAGAGCATGTGGCACACTACGGATGTATAGCAGATAGCAAATCCCCTTCTATTCTGCAAGGCAAGCAGTCTGCGTGCATGTGTGTCACTGTTAAGCAGCGCCCTGACCGTGGTAGCAGTGTTGTTGAATTTGAACAACTTGCCCATGGCTCTCAGCAGGAAGTCTTCTGTCAGAAAGAGCTACGCAGACAGAGGAGTGAGGAGCTCACCTAGATCAGTCTCTGTGAGAATTCGGGACAGAAATCTCTGATTTGAGGGTCCTGGATACAAAGAATCTATTAGGTACATTAGCATGCAGTTCCATCTTTGTGAGATACCAATATTTTCAACTTTCTGTTCAGGCTCAGAGAACTAACCCGAATATTCAGAGCTGTGAGCAACCATTTTAAAAGCCTAATGTCTCATCTTTGCTCAGATACTATCTTACTTTGCACTCGCCTTGCTTCATATCACACACAGGAGGCACAGACTTTCACAAGGTGTGCGTTATCATTCAGCAGATAAATTGAGACACTTATCCAAAATCAAAACCATTATCAGGAAGAAGGACAGGATCTGTAATCATATCACAGCTCCCAGTGCAAAGCCAAATGTAACCCTTTCTGAACAAGCGTTCAATAGTAGTCACCACTATTTCTGACAGGGAGATATAATGCGAGGAATTACCCTGAACACATCCTCACATTCACAGTCACTTGTTAACATACTGCTAGCCCTTAACAGCCCATCCCTGCCCACATTTTTGAGCAATGAAGAAGTAGCAAATGCAGTTAGCACAGGGTTGAGTCGGCAGACACTGTGTGTGCCCAGCGACACCATCTTTCCGTATTTTTTATATATATATGTATGTATATACATAAGGTAAAGAAGGATGGATGTCTGTGGAGAATAATGTAACAGCAATGCTGCTGAATCACTCATTTTACAGAAGACAGTTTCTAAAACTGTTGTTAGGAACATTGGACCTGTCATATAGGCAAAGCAAGAATTCAAAGAGGTGCAGAATCACCTTCCTCTCCACTGAATCTGTCTTAGCACGGCTCACAGAATACCTGAGCTATATTTTCTGTCAGTCAGACCAAAATAAACAACGCCTCCAGCTTCAGCAGACAGTCCCCTTTGAAAACATAGGTGTAAATACTACAGAATAAATTGCCATAAATATGGAAACGNCTATTAGGTACATTAGCATGCAGTTCCATCTTTGTGAGATACCAATATTTTCAACTTTCTGTTCAGGCTCAGAGAACTAACCCGAATATTCAGAGCTGTGAGCAACCATTTTAAAAGCCTAATGTCTCATCTTTGCTCAGATACTATCTTACTTTGCACTCGCCTTGCTTCATATCACACACAGGAGGCACAGACTTTCACAAGGTGTGCGTTATCATTCAGCAGATAAATTGAGACACTTATCCAAAATCAAAACCATTATCAGGAAGAAGG
The DNA here is from genome assembly GCA_013399175.1 of Odontophorus gujanensis. Lineage (NCBI taxonomy): Eukaryota > Metazoa > Chordata > Aves > Galliformes > Odontophoridae > Odontophorus > Odontophorus gujanensis. The sequence continues at coordinate 119,391 of VXAB01004163.1, read as the reverse complement.
ACAGGATCTGTAATCATATCACAGCTCCCAGTGCAAAGCCAAATGTAACCCTTTCTGAACAAGCGTTCAATAGTAGTCACCACTATTTCTGACAGGGAGATATAATGCGAGGAATTACCCTGAACACATCCTCACATTCACAGTCACTTGTTAACATACTGCTAGCCCTTAACAGCCCATCCCTGCCCACATTTTTGAGCAATGAAGAAGTAGCAAATGCAGTTAGCACAGGGTTGAGTCGGCAGACACTGTGTGTGCCCAGCGACACCATCTTTCCGTATTTTTTATATATATATGTATGTATATACATAAGGTAAAGAAGGATGGATGTCTGTGGAGAATAATGTAACAGCAATGCTGCTGAATCACTCATTTTACAGAAGACAGTTTCTAAAACTGTTGTTAGGAACATTGGACCTGTCATATAGGCAAAGCAAGAATTCAAAGAGGTGCAGAATCACCTTCCTCTCCACTGAATCTGTCTTAGCACGGCTCACAGAATACCTGAGCTATATTTTCTGTCAGTCAGACCAAAATAAACAACGCCTCCAGCTTCAGCAGACAGTCCCCTTTGAAAACATAGGTGTAAATACTACAGAATAAATTGCCATAAATATGGAAACGAGCAAAGTACCCTAGAAGGACGTTTTCTGAATCATACCTAAGTACAACAAAGAACCCAAACCTGAGGAAGCAAGTGAGACTGCCATGGCATCACAGTGCTTCACAGCCTCAGCTGTTGGATGCTGTAGGGGTCGGACAGAATTAAATCAAAACTTCCAAAAATGGCCTAAATAAGTTAATCAGGAGTCTGCATTTCCACACCAGTCATGTTTCTCTGTCTGTTAATCTCTGTCAAAAATGATCTGCGGAAAGACTCTTAAGGCCTGCACAGTTAATACCTCAGAGCAGCACTCCCTCTGCTGCGGGATGAGCACTTACACTGCTCTGACCCATTTCCTAACCACACAGCAATGAAAGCAGATCCTGATCCAAACCATGAATTTCTGAGATGATCTCTATCTTTTACATGACCTCACTTGTACAGTGAAGATAACTGAATTCAACAGTTGCATGTCAGTGTGGTAAGATTACAGGACTTTTACAGTGCTTTTAAGGCAAAAATACAATGTCTGTGACTGAAGACAAAAGAGAATTTCAGTATTTCTGCCTCAGATGTTTTACTATATATAAAGCTTACATATAAAAAAAAGCAGATTTTTTTTTCCCACGAAAATAAAGAGATTTCATAAATAATCATGAATCTGAACTAAAACACCACCAGTGTCTGGGATTTTTAAGGTTTTGGGTTCGTCTTCTTGAGCTTAAGAAAAGACTCACATGAAGAAAGCAAGACAGCTTATATAACATGAAAATTAATGCAAGTGTAAGGGGTAGGATGACTGTCACAGAGTGACAGCACCCCATATCTCCTCACACGTTCTTCATCTCCCCATGTACCATAGAGCTTTTTCAAAACTCATCTTCTTGCTACAAATACTTAGTCAGGTAAAAGATCTCACAGTATAAGAACGCATACATGTCACAGATCCCACCCTTTCCAAAGGTATTTACCTATTTAAAAGGAATGAGAAAGTCATCTACAACTCCCACTAAACATGAGTTGAAACGATGAAGGCTGAACCAGTAAAACCTTTAAGACTACAGGAGAACGTAGAGTATTCAGTACTATAACAAGGTATCAAGTTGAATTGAGGTTAACGAAATATCAGGTATAGGGAATGAGAAGTTTCTCTAGAAATTTTTACAGCTTTAATTAAGGGATGAATAATTAAAGGCTTCAGTATCAAAACTGTGTATATTTTTGAATGCTTTGTTTTCAGTGTAATAGAAAAATTCTTCATTTTGCCTCAGAATGGAAGAGTAAATTTAGAAATGGATGCTCTTTTCCAACTACTAAAACCAAAACTAGTACTGAACTCCAGAGAATACATACTTGCAGATTTACTTATAGTTAGTTACTTCCAACACATGGTTTGCTGAGCTTATCATATCTGTAGGATTTTATGTTCCTTTCAGTCCTCCTCCTCCCTGAGTTCTGCAATTCTTCTCATCACCCACGCCTGCAAACTGTGTCTCGTATTTCAGTGTTCTCCTCCTCATCACACACTTACTCTTTTCAGACACATATTTGTAAAATATAATGACTTGGATAAGTTTTCACTTTTTAAATAGACAGAGGTACTTCTAAACGTATTTCTAAAACTACCTTTAATGAGAAAATGCACAAAGCTTACTTGTGCTGAAAGTGAGACTGCAAACAGAATCAATCTTTCAGAAAGTGCAACAATTATGCTTTCATAAGCTGCTATCTGATAGTATATAATGTATAGTATTACGTTTGTGTCAAAATGTCAGAATCATCCTCATCAGATCCCTTTCCTCAGTAAATGACTATTTTTAGGATTTCTTCTTGTACAATACATAGTGTATTTTCTTACCATACATGCCGTACTCCAGATATCAGCAGGTGTGCTGTAACCAGCTCCTATTAAAACCTCTATGGACCTATATTGCCTCGTCTGGATGTCTTCTGTGAAGTGTTTATGCTAAAACAGAAAGAATCACATCAATGGCAAAAATGAGCAATGAAAAGGCCTGCTCTAAATCGTGAAGGTTAGATAGTTGAACTGTGTAGTTACACTTACCACCCAGCAGGCATTTCCCAGGTCAGCAATTTTAACTCTAATTTTATCTGCATTTCTTGGGTCCAGTGGATTCACCAGTAAGTCAGCAGCACGAGTTTTTGCTAACACAAACAAAAGGCAGAAGAGTATTTTGAATACGCCACTCATTCTTTATACGCAATTTTGCTGAATGTTAGGAGAAATTAAAGCAACATAAACAGGATTTCCTACCTTGATTTCTAAACATCCTCACACATTTGAAGTGCATTAAAACAAAACAAACAAACAAAAAAAAAAAACTGCCACACAACTACTATTAAAATACCTGGGGGAGCTCCTCAGTAAAAAATGGAGCTTGTTTCCATGACAAAAAATGTCAGAAACTTCACATGAAAGACATATTCTGAATGGTTTGGTTGAGAAAATGAATCCACCACTTCCATTCTTGGTTAAGGCACATAAGGTTTGGCTGCTCTTTTTGTTGTTGCCATTGTTTTTGTTATTATATCTGCCCCAGTGGGAAAAGGAATGATCATAATCTGTCTAATTTCAGAGCCCAGGGGACTGCTACCCATTTCACAGATAATCCAACATTAAATCAAAGTTCTCTGAAGGATCTATTTGCACTGAACATGATTCAAAGTAAATTTGCAAAGCTGGGATCCAATTAATCCCACAGTCTTTATAGGCTCCTGAGACACTGGAGATTCTGACACACAATGGCTGAGGACTCCTGTTTCCTTTGTTTTGTTTTGACATACCACCTGCTGACTCCTAATATGTGTGGGAAAGAAAGCAGGTTGCCTTAAATGTGCAAGGAGAACCAAGTATCACAAGTAAGACAGCAGCAGAGGGATCATCAGTTTCTTCATCTCAAAGCTATAAAAACTCAACCAGAAACTGATGGTGAGATATGAAAGAGATAGTAGACCTGAAAGGCATCTGGGAATCCAATGGGGAATGTAATGATCAATTAAACGTGTGTCAGTATATTAGAAGAAGAAAATACATTATACATGAGACAAGGAGGAAAAAGAGGGGAAGTCTAGCAGGATGAGTTAGGAATGACTGAGATGAGAAACAGATCTTGAACTACTGGGACAGCAGGTGCAAATGGGCAATCAGGGCACTGAAGTAACAGCCTGAAAAGGAAAATGGCATAACTTACCAGGGAAGAAAAGAAAACACTACATGGCAGAAGACAGAACAGGCAGTGACCTTAAGAAAACAGTCCTCTTAAAGAGCTGTAATTGAGTGCAACACTCAAGTTTAAAAAAAGCACTGACATAGAGCATAAAAGTAAAATTCACTGAGAGAATATTATGGTTGCATTCCAGCCCTGAAAAGACAGGAACTACTTAAAAAGTCCTCCCTTAAGACTACACAGAATACTACAGTCCATTTTTTTTAAAACATAATCCCATACATTATTCATGAAATAACAAGAGTCAGTTCAGTAGCCTTGATTTTGTTGAAATAAATCCTTCCCATGCATCTTGTTGAAGGTGAAGGACTGCAGTAAATAAAGCAGGAGAATGAGGAGCGAAAAAAGGCCTCATTAGTAAGACATCTGAGTATGACATTAGAAAAAGCATTCTGCAGCCTCCCTTTAACACAGAGAACAGACAAAGGCAAGAGGCAAATGCCCACACCTTCGTGTTTTTCTTCAGAACTCCATGAGTTTGTTCCCTGTATTTTCTGAGACGTGGATGACACACCTCAGTTTCTCTGATTCTGACAAACACTGGTAATTCACAACTAACTGTGAAGTCAAAAAGAGCATACCTCTTAGCAAGGACTCTTAAAAAGCATCCTATGGTACTCAACCTGAGCGCAAACTTAATGAGCATTTCTAATTTTCACTTCTGTGTGTCCTAGCTCTGCAAAACTTAGAAATAGCACCTCCTCTTCTCACAGTCACACCATGACAATGTACTTAGTAAACATTCAAACACAGAATAAGGAGGAAAGTCATGAGGACTTATTGCAGTTTAAATCCACGATTGGTGCCATTAAGATGAACAACATTAAGCCTTTCCTCCTTCTGAGGAAGAGGTGAGCTACGGCTCAATTTACAGTGATTCTACTTTCTTTGCATGCAAGGATTGTATATTGCTTTTGATGAGGTAACACCAAGGAGGAATGAAGCATGTTTGTTTCTCCAGCTGTGGAGATAAGCTGCTCTCTTGATGACAGTACCAGCTTCACTCTGTGGAAGCACAAGGATTTTACACATCACTCTGGGAGAACAGCAGGAGAGACTTTCTGCCTATATATTGCTAGCAGTGAAATGGAAGAAGGGGTTCTGGCTGATGGCGTGTTGAACATGAGGCAGCAGTGTGCCCTGGCAGCACGAAGGGCCAAATGCATCCTGGGGTGCATCAGGCCCAGCACTGCCAGCAGGTGAGGGCAGGGCTCGTCCTGCTCTGCGCTGTGCAGAGTATAAGAAGATGGACTGAAAGACTCACTACCTTGAATGCTGACAGTTTGCAGAAATTCAACTGTATTTTATTGCATATTCCTTACCTATCTGCAGATTACCTTATGGTAGACTCTACAATAAACTGTGAAACACTCTTCAGAAGTCTAAAAATACACTCTACTGTATTTTTCAATACAGCTGTTTAAATTTAGTAGCTTCACCTAGTACAACGTCCATGCAGGCTTTCTGATTTTCTCCCGAGCTACCTTGTTTTCTTCTGTTTGCTTACAGATTTAGTCTCTCAGAATTTTCCTTATTGAAGTTGAAATATATATTGCTAATCTAGACAACGATTCTATAAATAAAACCTATGGCTAATACTCTGCAGCTATTTAATTCAGTGGCAAAAATCCTGCTGTTAAAAGGAAACCAGGTTAAATAATCTCACAACACCTCTGGCATTACAGTATGTGAATAAAACTGACTTGCATATATCACCTTCCTTCTCTTTCCTGTGCAGATGACCTCTTGGTTACAACAATTGCTTATTTAATACACTTTAAAACAAGTTCTAAAGCAGAAAGAAAAATCACAGTTTGCTTTCCTCTTAAATTTTAAGACAGTAGATTTATTTAAGCAGAACAAGATTTTTTGTTTTGTGTTCCAAGTTGCACTGAGCAAACTCTCAGATTGGAAGGTATGAAATAAGCATCTAATTTACTTACATGCTTAGCACAGCCATTACCCGTAAGGACACTATTATAGCTGTTTCTTAACACAATCACTGTCTTTCTGTTCTACTCATTTGATCCTCTCTTATTTTTTTAATGTACTCAGTGCTGATGGTACTAGGCGAAAGACTTGCATTAATTCAAACAATTCTTTATCGGACATTTCATAAAGTCACTACAAACTAACATATTTGCTTTTCCTTGAATTTGGTCATAGGAGGTCCAAATGAACCAGAATGTTCTGGGACCAAAATTACTGAAAAGTCTCCTCTTCATTCCTATACATCACCTTCGCCTTTTTTGCCTAAACTCTTCTAAGATGAAACAGTAAATCTAAAATAATCATGATTGAGATTTTGCATTCAGATGATGTAACATTCAGTGAGTAGAATGTTTACTGCAGGTAAAGCCAAGAAGATTAAATCAGTGAGCAATGACAAAATGGTTCTCAGTAGTGGGTTGCAGCTGTGTCACAGTCCTAGCCATGACTAATCTGACCTCATATCCCGCTTTACGCCCAGGTCTGGGCAGTGCCTACGACAGCAAGGATTTGGGAGCAATCTGCACACTGCAGAGGAGCAGTCTGCAGAGCACAGCACATGGGCACCATCTTTACAGTGCGTGCTCTTGAGAGTCAAGCAGGGAGTGGGTCAGGACATGAACAAGTTTGGCGCTAACTCAAAAAGTAAAATCATTTAAAACTTCAGATGAATGTGAAGAAAAGATAACATCTCGGAGTTCCAGTTCTACCGCTCAATCAAAGTAAAGGAAATGGTGTAACAGAGCCCTTCCTCTATTACTGAAAGATGCTTTCATGCTACTGAAAAGGTATCTGACAGCCTACTACATAGGCTAGGAACTGAACTTTCAAGAGAAAAAAAAAAAACAAACACAACATTTGCATACAAACATCACTGAAGAGAGATAAAACATATCCATAAAGCACTCATTCTACATTAAGACATCACCTACAACTCTGAGAGACTTCAGGCGTGGATGGCACATGCCATCAAGAATAATACTTACTTTTTGGCAAATCCCCAGTGCTTGAAGCTGAAACCGTTCTGCTCCTGTCATGAGATGGGCTGCTCTCCTCTCTTTCTGTTACAGTTGATCCTTCAGAAACAGCAGAACCACAAGCTACAGACTCTAGAGCCCCAGAGAACACCGAAGCTGAAAACTCAGAGAACTGTGACTCAGGAATTTTATGACGTCCATTTGGCAATTCCCCGTTAAACTGTTCGTAAGAGCTGCTATAAGAATAATCACTTTTTGCATTTGGCTCATCGAGATTATATTCCTCTGGATTTGGACATTCTTCCTCTTCATCATCTTCATCTTCAATCTGTTGTTCCAATAGAAATGGACCATTCACAATGTGGCCATTTGTTTTAGGAGATTCTATCCACTTAGGGTCTGTAGGGTCATTGCTGACAAGTTCCTGCTCAACATCATCATCTTTTTCAGTGTTTTCTTTCTCTGTGTCTTCTTTTTCATCCTGATCTTCTGCTTCACCTGAAAAATTTTGATGAGCAACATGTTAGATCACACATCAGCACACCATCTTAAAACTAAACATTCACAAATTAACTCTTCAGTAAGTACTTGACTTCCAACACAGCACACTAGGAAACACTGAGTATCACCAGAACATGCAGAAACTTTAAAGTCTGAATTAAGGGCAAGAAAAGGAACTAACAGGGCTGTTGAGGGAAAAAAAAAGCAACGGGAAGTGGTTCAGGATAATGTAGCTGAGGAAACAGTGCAGAAGGTAAGAATGCTATCCATGTAATCTTTAAATGGTTTTGAAAGTAAGAACTACAAATCTTTAACTCAATCAGTATCAAACAGGGATTCACCATAGAGGTAGGAATATTTATAGATTAGAATACAAAAAAAAAATTAAAAAAAGTATTACATTTCTATCAAAACTATAAAGAGTATATAAGAAAACAGCAGAAACTAGAAAGAAGTTGGACCTCAACAACTATGCTCCCAACATAAGTTAAAAAAGAATTTTAACATAAAATGTTTTTGTGAATAAGCTGCAATTACTTTTCCTTCTGAAACAGTAGATTCAAGGTCAATAAAAGCAGATGACACTAACCATCATCATTTCCAGGTTCTTCATCTACGACCTCCTCAAGATCAGCTGTTTTTAGTTTCACCTCTGGGTGGTACTCATCTTCTTGCTCATTTGATGGTACAGCTGAGGTTACATTTTCTTCTATTTTTTTCCTTTCAGCTTCTCGCTCTAGTTCTTCTATTTCCTGCAGGCGTTTCTCTAACAGCTCTGCTTGCCTCTTCTGTTTTTTCTTCAGTTTTTTCTTCTTGTTTTTGGATATTTTCCCAACCTGAAATAATAATAAAAACAAACAAAACAAAATGCTGAACAATTGTCCTCAAGGCATCTTCCACTAAAAGCATGCAGTAGGCTCCTTTTTATTTGCAAGTACCAGGTAGTAATTAATATAACTAATATACTGTTGTTTCCATTTGACTTCAAATGAAGTACAACCTAGGGTTATGTGTGGCAAATAAAACTATGAAATCTTAGATAGTTGTACGTGCTTTTGCATTGCTATGTATTAGACCCAAGAACAAAATACAGCTACAATGACACTATAAAATTCCTATAACCTTTACTAGAACAATAAATTTAATCTAGATCAGCAGATGACACTATTGTATGTGGATGATGTTTGGATATCCTATTATTTATCTATGTATAAACTATATACACCATTTCTCTCTCTGTATGATGCAGGTAATGCTCATCAAAAATATGCTGAGAAAAATTATACAAGAAATCCATAAAGACTGAAAATACGAAAGAATTCTCTGTTCAGTTATTTCCCTGTTAAAAGAAAGCAATTTTATTATTTCTGGTCCAAAACATATGAATCACAAAGAACAGATGGTGATCATTAAATGTTTTGCATTTTACATAATGTTTTAAAAATCCAGGTATAGCAACAAAGGAAAAAAAAAGATTCTTGCTGAGACTGAAACAATCTAGTATATTTTAATTGAATTCTGACTTCTAATTTTACTAGTAGGTAAATTAGCTTTATCCAATGTTCATTCATTGTTCAGATACCACAACAAGACATGCTCACACAATTAAAAAATGAAGTACAAGGAACAATGAGAAATATTCTTTTCTCAAAGGTTTGTCCATAAATTCCATCGTCTTCAAAACAAGCTACATGACAGTTGATATCAGACATTTCATTGTAACTTTCATACATGTTGTATGCTTACTTAAATTACATAGATTTTGAACATAGAAAGTAGGTTCAACTACTAAACAGCTCTGCTACCAGAAGTTCTTTGCTCAAAGCACAGGGCAAAAAGATACAGAAGACCTCATGAAAAGCTAGATCTTTTTAGGCCTTGCTGATTAAGGCATTGAAGTCTTAAAGCTATCTGCAACTCATGATATTTGGTGCATGCACACATTTCTGTCAGGATATAAAATGAATGGATTATTCCATGAGAAATGACAATGGCAATGCTTAACCTTCTTTGACACAGCTATAGTATTTCTGTGAGAATTGTTACCAGAGAAGTATTGCCTTTAAAATTAGTCAGGCCAAAGACTCTAAAAGAAAAATGTCCTCTGAAACATAGAAGTGTCATTCAAAGGATGCTTTAGGGAAGTGTAAATACGACAAGCAATCTAATAATTACTAATACCCTTAGAAACACAGAAAGTAAACAGAGTTGATTTGAATTACAATACTTACAGGCTTTTGCTGTGGAGCTGTACTCACTGAAAAGAAAAAATACAATTTTCAATATACATTTTTACAAGAATAACTCTACAAATTACAAAGCGGTGATTTAAAATCTTATTTTTAGCCAGAGTTTTAACTCTTTACACATGCCTCCTGTCTGAAATCATTTGATGCCTCCATTAGACCATCTGGAATTGGAAGGAGTTAGCATTAATTTCTGCTCTCTCTGTTGTGTCAGTGAAGAGTTGATCAAAGTCAGACAGAGAACTCCAAAACAGTCCTGAGTGGACAGAAAGCATTAGCTGACTTTAGAGATGTCGTAGACGAAATGTATGCAGTCTAATGCAGACTAATCGGATGCAGACAGGTTTTAAACAATTGAGGCAGCATCAACACAGATGACTGTTGTGCTGGACTGAATGGAAAAGTCAAACATTCACTCTTCCTTCCTTCTGAAGCAGAGTACTCTGATAGAAATGCAGGCATGAAGAAGTGCCTATGAGAAAAAGCACTACAGCACAGAGAAAGCACCTCCAGCATATACCTCTTCCTACACATCTCAGACCATCAGTGATTGGCTCAGTGCAATTACAAGTCAGTGTGAAAATGCACAGAACAGTAACAAAAAAAAAATAAAAGCCACGCATCAAAACACAATCACCACCACCACAGGTGCAGAAAACTGCATTTGTACCCCTCAAAGGGCAGTGTTTTCTCTAAGGTTCTTAAATTTGAGTATCATCGCCTCTAAAAAATGCAATTATGCAGAACCTATTCTTGAAATGCTGTAACAAAAACAGACCTTCAGTTCCTGCGTGGAATGCCATATATTTAATTACAAGTTGACAAGAAAAAAGTGTGGTAAGAATTCCATCAATATATTCCTCAACATAATGTTTGTTTTAATGTTAGGAAGCAATGTCAGGGCTGCTTCCTGCACAGGCAACATACAACCTTTAGTCGTATACCATTACCCATTATGTAAAATCTAACACAATATACTAACTATTTATAAGATTTTGCATGTCAACATATATAATACTGTGAAACAGCACAGTTATTGTTAGCTCAACAAAAAAAAAATCACATTCATAGACCAAGTCCAAAAAATGATGTTGAAAAGAAAGAGCTTTAGGAAAGGTAAAGATTCTGAAAATAACATGCTACCATAGAAATATTTATGGTTTGGACCACAATAATTGCTCATAATACAGCAGATATTTTTATTATATCTCTATGATTTTAATCCACAATATATATATATATATTTATAACATTACAGAATCTTCAAATGCTATAATTTCTCCACTGCCTGTAGCTGATATTTTGAACTACAAAATAAAATAGTAACCATGCATAAAAAATCTCTCAAAGAATTGTATTTCCTTCTGGCTTGTCTTCACCAATAGCTGTGAGCTCCTTCACTTTGGTTCCTCCTAGCTAAACATACAACGTACAGTTCCCATCTAAGTTCTTGGCAAGTTTAACAAAGCATTTCACATACAGTGCTGGGAAGAAGGGCTTAACACGTGTTCCGTCAGGTACAATAAGTGCTGTTCTCAAGAATAAAAAACTATGGACTGCAGTACTTGTCACTACATCTTGAGAATAAGTTATAAGTGGTGAGAAGACAGATAATTTCAAATGAACACTGATGATATTGTAATAGAACTAGACACACAAGTTAGATATGACTATTAATTACTACCAGTATTAAAGATACAAGTCATTACAGCTTGCAGGGTGGGACTGTGTTCCAGTAAATCAAGGACTCCAAAAACCTGAACATGAAAAACTGAGAAAAAAGCATTCCTTTTTAGCTTTCAGTAAATGTTCAGTGGACATACTTTTTTTTTTTTACATGCGATGATTTAAAATGTTACTACTCATTAAACAAAACATTGTTAGCATTAACTTACAGATAGAAGTTGACTACATGGCATTTAAACATATTATCATACCTGCTGAGCCAGAAGGAGGAGGAGCACCAGCCTTCTGCCACTCAGTAGCTTCAGCAGCCATTCTACGAACATAGGCATCGTCCACACACATCAAAATGTTTTCTGGTTTAATATCCGTATGAATGATCTTGCACTTGCTGTGTAGATAATCTAGACCTTGAAGAACCTAATTGAAAAAGGATTTTTTTTCAATTTATTTTTGTTTTCTGTTAGCCAGAGCAAGCTAAATGTGTTTATTAGTAGTACAGAGAAAGAAGTTCAACCTATTGCCCACAGTCCATACGTGGACTAATGTACTTATCTCATAAACCCATTTCTAGTGACATTGATAAGCTAGACACTGGCAGTCTGAACTGTCTTGATGACAGCAACCTGATCTCAGACTTCCACTTCCCAGTCATTCTTCAGCTGATGTGCACACATATAAAAAAACTTGACAGATCTTCCTTTGAAAATGAAGGCAAGAAGAGAAACACTGGATGAAATGCTAACTATAATTTTCCTTACAATTGCAATAGGATCTCTGAAGACATAACTGGTAAGAGTGCACCTTAAAAACAAAGCACGTTGGTTTGAAGTAGGTGCAATCAAACACAAAGACATCAGCGCACCACAGAGTCCTGAGCTATTACCAGACTGGCATGTCCATCCTGCATGCCTGTGAGCTCAGATAAGAGAAGAGCAGTTGTGTGTTTGATGTTCACACTCAGGGTAATGCATGCTAGAAATATCTCAAGTGCTCTTCTCTGCCTTCTCCTGTTCTGGAGCTAGCTCTGAGCAGCAACCTTCTGAAAGGCTTTTTATGTAAAAACTGCATGTTCACTTGAGTAAGGCTCAGCATCAGTGCAAACGGTGCATCTAAAAGCTGCTGTGTTCTTAATTACTCAGATTTTTCTTGCAAATCCAACATATGCTTGAGTACTTGCCAAATCAATCAACATACTGTGTGTTTCAAACCGAGAACTGTTGGAGAAAGACAGGCTGCTGGTTAGCAGCTGAAAAATCTAGACAAGACACCCTTAGCAATAGCAACACAAAGATTAACCTCAATAACCTCTTCCTTCCATCACTATAGATGATAATAAAAATCAAATATGTATAAACTCTGAGGCCGAGATAAAAATTCTGGAGCACACAGAAAGGCACAAACATTCAGAAGAAAAGGTATCTGTTCCACCATGATACACAGAAATGTCATTAATGCAAAACTAGATTTGCTGTTACCCACTTTAGGAAGATGGGCTTTGCCCTGTTCCACTAACAGTTTTAGGGGACAGCTTTATCTTTCATTTTGGCTGAGTGTTATTTTTTAGAAAAAGAGAAAACAGATTATTTTCTAAAATCACCAGCAGTCCCGTGCCTTACCATAAGGACCTTACTGCCAGAATTTTATGACAAAGAACACTCTTAACAAATCTAAACTATGGATCAGACTGCTTTATCCTATAAAATGCAAGTATATTACGCCACCATACCAGTTATAAAATGCATTCTATATGTACATTTTTTGCATCATAGTCTGAGATGATGGAAATGAGGAAAACAGTTCTAGTTTTTATTTATTTCTCCACTGAAAAAAAAATTATATGCACAACGTATTGTGACTTTGAAAAATTAGAACAGTTCGTATTATTACAAATGTAAATCACCAAACTGTATTTTCTCCCTTGTAAAAGTCACATGGTTAGTTTCACATCTAGAAGCACCACCATCATTTGCAGTATCTAATTAAGAATCCCTTTTCTTTTCTTTCTTTTGCCATCAGGGAGCTCCATCATACTGACACATTAAACAGACTATTTCCTATATCACAGGTGAAAAGCCAAGTGAAAATTTTTATTGCTGAAATACACAATAAATACAGTTTCAGAACACGATTCTTTTAAAACAGACTGATGCTATGTATTTTAGAACTCAAAATAAGGATTCTAGAATTAAATAAATTTATACTTCCACTTTCATTACACGAAAGAAACTGTGGCAACCAGCCCTTTTTCAATTCTACAAAGGCATCTCTTGCATGACATTTCATATAATTCTGTCCCAAGGGAAGGTACTACTTAAAACTGAAATGAAATTTCTTATTGAGAAACTCAGCTCTCAGCTGCATTTTAAACTAAACCTTAATTTTGCCCCAATGCTCAAAAATACTAAAAAAAAAAAAAAAAAGGGAAAAAATTCCCAATCATAATATAAAAAATTCTTTTTCATTATAGCATTCAGCTGTAATGCTTTCTGAAACAAAACAGTTAATTTTCCTGAGCACCACTGCAGTAACTGAATTGTTTCATATTCAAGTTTCACAAATAAGTTTTTAGAATACACATGGCACAAGTTTTCTGATTTCATCTGGAAGGAGAACATATTATTCAAAACTTCTCCATCACGCCTAAGTAATGTCTGCTTTAAAGCAGGATCTAACTTCAGATCAGATTCAGCTTGCTTCCAACTGCATCCTAAGATTCAGGCTGCATAACATTGAAGACAACTTACTGCAGTGCCTGATCACCCTCACTGCAAAGAATTTCCCCCTAATACACGATGAGAATTTATCTTTTTGCAACTCATGTGCACTGCCTTTTGTTATATCTCTTCATAATAACAAGTACAGCAAGTACAGCAGGGTGCATCTCTGACCCATCCCCTTGCTAATATGACACGGCTCATCCCATGCCAAGAAACTGTCCATACCACTCTCTAGAAATTTCCACCAGAGCAGCTGTGCAACTGTGACAGATTTCTAGTTCCCAGCTCATCGTTGCCCATGCAGTATGCATTTGTATAAAGCCACTCCAGACACGTCCCCAGCCTGACTACCTGAGGATAAATGGAGAGCTTCCCATATAATTCCATTTTTAAGGCAGCTTCTTGCTAACCCCACTTCTCACTGGGTTTTGGCTACCATCCCTGCAGACCCCACTACAAAGTTCTCCTTTGAAAGGTTACAGGCAAAGCCACTGTTAAGCTGTGTTCACAAGTTCCTGGTTTCCTTCCAAAAAGAGATTTTTTTAGCTTGGATCCATTCAGTGGTCTGGTTTACGCTCTGTTTCTGCAAATAGCCATTGTAATATAGGTGAAAGTAAATCACAGCAGGGAGCTCCAAAAATCAGTTTGTTGCTAAAGTCAGTGTATAAAGAAAGTACACTGTAAATTCCCGTACTTTGGCCAACCTCCAGGACAATGGTGCAACCAAACTGAAAACATTCCAAACAAAAAAATGACAATGCTTATGGGAAACTGTGGGTATTTATGGACACCTACTAATACAAATACACATACTCCCGTTCCACAGCAGACAGCTCTGTTCAGCTGGAGCACTGCATTAGTACAGCTTCTTATTTTGGGTATCTGAGCCACTTGGATGTACAGAAATTAATGGACCTAGAATTTCAGCTACTCACTATCAGCAGCTTCTGAGTATTCAGTTAATTGTGATTAAAAAGCCGATAGGCTGAGATATATCTGATGACACACAATGAAGATTTCAAAGAAAATAACTACTTCAGTAGAGAGGCTATTGATACAACAAAGGTAATGTTGCTGAAAGACAATACAAATTACTTAGGTGACAATCTGAGAACATTTATTTACTGGTTAAGCATTAACTGCACATGGATTAATAGCATATACAAAATCACAGAGCTATACATGATTTTTGTTGTGTTGAGATAATATTTCTCTTTGAAGAATACATTGACAATTTTGTTTTCACAGCAAGAGAACACATTTTGAGAGAACATTTCCCTACGAGCTGTCCTGGTTTCATCTGGTTAGGTCTCTGACTCTACAAGAACTTAAATACAGGTAAGTAACAATTTCCAAATAACATTTTTTTCTTTTACAATGAGGTTTTTTTTTCAGAGACAAATAAGCTTATTAAGAAGCATAGCATGCTGATGGTTTGGTTAAGTAAAACTGCAATTGAATACAAATAATCTATGGAAAAGATGCATTGTTTCATCTTTTCTTTGCTAAAGCAGCACTGAAAACTCCCTTATCAGTGGGATATTTTGATAAAAATAATACAGTATGCAGAAATGCAGGCTACCCAAGAACAGGTTCTTACAAACCCAACTCCCTGGGGTTACCAACAAAATAATCTTGGATCTGAGATCATAATTAGTAAGAATTTAACTGAAATATCACCATTATAACCTTGAAAATGTTACCAATGGTGGAAAAAGGCTAATTAAAATATTAGCAAATCTTACCTGTCGAATTATACTTTTTACACAACGGATGGGAAGGCCTTGATAATTGGACTTGATTATCCATTTTAGGAGATGGTGTCCAAGTACTTCAAAGACCATACAAACATCTGGGACTTAGTTAAGGATAACTTTCAAACAAACTTGTTAATAAGACGAACCACAAACATTTGTTTGCCTATTGGCTAAAGCAATCACCACTGTGTAAGAGTACAGCTCCCCCTGAACTGACCAAACACAGTTTATGCTTTCTTACTACATTTCAATGACACAGAAACAGGAAAAAGAACCGTGCCCAAACGCAGATCAATTTAAAATAAAACATTTTAACAGTGCAATTCTTGTATTTTATCTCTAAAGTAAAAACAGCATTAGGGTGAATAATTAAATAGCTAAATAACTAATTGATTTTTGTTTTCTTTGAAACTGCTCAAGGTACTGATTTGTCCTGTCATCTCTGATTTCTAATAAACTTTAAAAGGACCTTTTAACAACAGCAGACTACAGCTACAGTGTTCTAGAAAATGGACTATACTAAACATCTTTCTGATTAGGCTCAACTGAGAAACACTTGAAAATAACGACTGAAGTAGTAAGAGAATGGATCTGTTATCACCTGCAGTTTTAACTGCAAAGAATAATGGCAATCACCAAAGAACTCAGAAGCAAAAGAAAAAGCAATATGCAAAAACAACAATGCCAGAAATTTTATTTGACTCAGGATCTTTCCAATAGCAGATAATCAGTGAGGAGTACAGGAAGAGAACAAGACATAGATACTTCCAGTGATTTACAGTTCAGGGACCTCCTGAGTTAGAAATTCTATGTTTCATACATCTGGGTAGACTATTTCCTCCTTGAGAAAATATTCTAATATTACAACTAATGGTAAACAGCAGGAAATTATATAATCTGACTATCCCAACTTTATCTTCAGGTACGTTTGCTCTGAGAATAACCTTAACATTGCTGGAAACCAGAAAGAATGTTAAAACCATAACTACACAATACTATAACCTTGCACAGAATAATGTAATACAAATGACAGAAAATGAACAAATTAATGGTTACTTAAGAAAAATCTCAGTAGATGGAAATTAGATCCCCTCTATCTCAGACACCATTCACAGGGAACCAACCATTCTGTTAGGGGAGAAATCTTACCTGATTAACAAGGTTTTAATACCTAGTATCTTGATGATGATGATGATCTTAGTGTCACTGTCTTGAGTGAAAATAATACATGCCTTGTCTATGGCTCTACCATTTACATTCTTCTCAAGCACCCACCTATACGAATACACCTATGTGAAGTTTTATAATCTACATCCCTAAACTGGAATTAGACTGAAAGATAAAATGTCCTAAGACTGGTTAAAGCACTTTGAGAATAACTGCACTATCCTGATTGCTGCTACCAGCTTATCTAACTTGATGTTCCTCAACTCCTGTATTAGGAGGGACAATGAACAGAAATTCCCAAATCATATTAATCAGTCTACTCAAAATATTATAAAACTCTGCTCAATTCAGAAGAAGAAACAGCTTTGTTTACCATACAAGCATCCAATGAACAGCAGTCACTAGTTCAGCACACAGTCATCAGAGAAGACGAACAGAGCACATCAGTTCTACAGGGCTTATTTTAGCCCATGCAGTGAAGTTGCAATGTTACAGAAACACAGCAACACAGATTTCAGAAAGGCAAGACACTGCAGCATTAAGAAATGATATTTAGGACACCCACCCACAGTCCTTCAGACCACTGCTGCAGCAGACTCTCCAGTGCAGATTCCTGCCATTCCTCGCACACACTATAGTGCAGTGCCTTGCCATTAACCAGAATAGGAAGGGATGCTGGGAACTGAATAGCTGAGAGGCAAGGAAGGAGAGGATACAGAGAAAGAAGATACAAGGAAGAATGGCAGAGGCAAGCAAAGAGGGGGAGAGCTCCAGGAGGAGCAGTATCCACATGACAAAGGTTGCAGCATCTTGCTATGAGGACTCTGATAAACCCAAAGCCACTCAGTACTGAGGAGGCAAGTGGGATGGAGGAAAGACATGCAGAAAGCTCAGTGTTTACTGTAATTATGTGAAAATGTGACTGTTGGCTGATTCACTGTCATGACCTGAAGAATGTTAACTGTGAGGCAGCGTGTCCACAAAGACAGCAGTGAGGAAAGCTGTGCACTAATTATCAGGAATCCAGCCTTGCAAGTGCCGGGATCATCCCACAGCATCAGATGCCTGATATGGGAGTGAGTCCAAGAAGTCCTCCAGAAAAAAGAAACCCAAAGCCCACACTGTACACGCGTCCCTTATGAAATGCTCTGTGAAGCAAAGTCTGGGGAATGTTCGAAAGAGGGAAACTTGGGAGAATAGTGAAAGAGAGAGAGAACAAATGTAACATTTATGAGCTGACAGCTTTAAGTACTTGAAACTTATTTCTTGACTAAAATTTTGCATGCAACTACCTATTTATTAACAAATGTATGACAGAATTATTTAGAAATCTGATGAAGTTTAAAGACTAGTTAAAACAAATAACAAAACTCTGGTACCAGCACTTCTGGATGTATCTCAGATGCTTCTGTGTCAGCAGCATTTAGGCCCTATGGCATTTAATTAGTGCTGTACATTCATGGAGATACATGTATTACAATTACAAGAACACAGAATTATTGTAATACATGATCATTTCCTCCTTTATTTTCTCACTTGTCTCTCCAAACACTGTTTTATTATGTGATTATCAGAACCTCTTATTAAAAAATGTTCAATCATTTATTCAGGTTCTAATAAACATCCAGTGCAAATAAAACTAATAATCTACACTTACTGAAAACATTACAGTGCCCAAGTTCAGAAATTGTCATTTCCTAAATATAAAATATATTATTGTTGTATTTTTTAAAAAAATTATCAGTCTAGTGTAGCATAGCATACATTGTTAAAATCCACAAGTATATAAACATGTCTTAGAGCTCCTAGGAGAAGAGGATTGTTTCCAGACACACTGCCCAGGCCAATGGCTCTGCATATTCACAGCCCTGTGCCACGCAGCTCTTGACAAGCTTCCCTGTTTGGAAGCTCCACCACATATTGTAGTGTTGGTCATCTAAAGGATGCACTCACCCCTCCCCTGTCTTTCTTTTAAAGGTATTCTGTAACCAACAATCAAACATCTGCAAAGCATATGTTGTTTTAATTTACAGTCAAAGAACAGATATCTAGTTATTTCCCCAAAGGACACCAGAAACAACACAGCATGAAATATTGTTTCTCTTTCAGCCTGTTCAACTCAAAAACACTAACACAGCACTCAAATAATCTTTTTATTATTAATAATGGAATCCAGTAGCAGCAAAATGTTAAAAATAGTTAACTGCTCCTTTCCAAAAGAGCCTGCACCAAAGTTTTTTTTCCCCTAAGAGACCAAAAAGACTTTGTCAATTAACCAATCAAGCCAAATCAAATAAGTCACCCTACTCAGAATGTAAAAATTCTTCACAAGACAACTCATAACAGAAGATACTTGCTATCATACTGTGACATATTTGACTGGTTAACTGGGACCTTTCCCTCCCAGTAAATCAAGACATTTGCCTTTCATATAAAACAACTTCTGAACTGCCAGAATTTTCAGCACAAAGGTAAATCTGGAATAGAATGAATCACTGTCAGCCATCCAGTTTTTATCATCTAATGCAAAGCTACCAGATTCCTTATTTTTCACCAATGCACAGTCTCCTTTGGCTTTGTCAACATAAATGCTATAGTTGGATTTTTGCTTACAAAACACTAGTATTAACAACATTTACTCTTCATAATCTTCTTCAGAAATGGCTTTTACCTTTAACACGTGTACCTCATCAATAATTTAAAAATTTTACCAAGAAACTACTCCATTAAACCAATATGAATTATCCCTACACACAGGTATACATTCTTATTCTCTATTTCATATTACTGTTTTACAATGAAAACAGCAAGTTAAAATCACTGATTTCTAAAAATAACTTCAATTGCTTTTCAGTAGAACAGTTGTCTTAAGAGCTGAAGTGCTTCAGTGACATTATTTTTTTTAGTGAACACAGACAATAAAGATATTTATATAGTACTCCTCAGAAAGCAGTTCAGTTCAAAAATATTTCTGTAGTCCAACAGCACTGAGAAACCCCAATCATGGTTCTCTGCCCCACTGCATTAACTAGTTCCTTGACCACAGATCATTTATAAACAAGTTGAAACAACTGCTTGCAACTGTATAGTTCATTTTAATTCATGGTAATTTGATGATAAAACCTATGAAAAAAGCAGACTACACTGGCTTCACTGACATTTAAACAGCTTTCTAGCATTGTAGCTAACCAATGAAGCAACCAGGCAACAAACAAAAATGAGAGAAAGCAGTTACAATCCTACTCTGCAAATGAGAATACATTCCCCTATACTCTCTCTTCTCACTTAATACAAATTCTAAGGCTTCATAACTAATGTCAAGAGACAGATGGGTAGGAAGAAAAACTGAACAGTTCTTCCTGGAAGGATGCTTTCAGATTCACTGGCAGTCATTTCCTAGATTCCTCTCCTAGAGAACCAGAAACAGTGAGGGGTACCTCAACCTAATCTTCTGAAAACTGATGGCACGTGGCATGTCACCAAAACCTTAAGCTCTATATAGCAGGAACTCTCTTGGCTGAGTAGCAAGAACAATGAGGTCTGTTACTGGTCCTCCAAGACACAAGCATACAGATAAATACCAGTTGTAGGTGTAAATGAAAGAACAGTAACATAATAAGCTGCTAAAATACCTAATACAATTAGCAAGGATAACTCACTTTAGTTCAATTATAAATATACATTTACATTCATAGGCCCCAACTTTTCCCTGAGAACAATATTCAATCACATATTACTACCTCTGTCTCTATGTCTCTGTCTCTCTCTCAAAACATCAGAATAAAAATCTTTAAAACCTTGGCAAAAAAAAAAAAAATCAAGGTCAGACAGACAAAAAAAATACATAACAAGAAAAAATTTTCCACATTCTCATGCTTCACACAAGAAAACAGAAACAAACTTCTTCATGACGGTAACACTTTCTCCTTACCAATCAAGGGCAGAACTTACATACTGTAAGCCTCACCTATTATAAATCTTTTCAGTAAGACTGCTATTTCTAAGTAATCTTACTCTTTATAGTTCTAATAGACTATGACAGAATTAATGTCCTTCATTATTTTTTTTGCTCTGTCTTTACAAAATCTAAGCAATTTCACTCCAGTGAGTTATTACATATTCCTTCCATCTACACTACTGTTAATGTTTCTACACTACAGTTTTAAACTAAGACTACCTAAAAATAGCCAGAACTAAGAGCCTACTTATCTTCACAGATAATTTTAATGAAGATGCAATGTTTTCAAAAGGATACGTATTCCATTCATTCCAGAAATTTTGAAGTCATCAATTAGTTGTACAACCATATCTTTGTTGGGATCATTAGGGTCGCTTTCACGAACCTAAACCAAGAGTGTAAACACAGACATTTCAGGAAACAACTGACAAGAAAACACTAAGTAATTTGCTTCCTGTCTAAAGAGAATATTTTGGTGCTTCAAAAATCACAGTAACATAACAAATGAGCTAATTACAAAAAAAAAAAACAAACTTAAACAACATATTCCATTACATTCTTAAATTGTATTTTTTTTACTATTATGGTTGGTATTGAACACTGTACTACATGAGTGATACATACACATTTGAGTAACTTTATTTCATCCAAGGCTGTCTCTGTGTAATGCTGGGCACTTTTTACAACTTTCATTGCAACAAATCTTTTTCCCCTTGAAAAAAAAAAAAAAGAAAGAAAAACAACATTTTCAACAAGGGCTCAAAGCAAAAAGAGACATTTCAAAGGTCTGGAAATTTTAAATATAATACTTCATTATCTCATGTATTCTGCTACAATACTACAAAACACTGAAATTACATAGGAAAGCAACTCCTAACAATATTCTGTTAATGGTCCAGCTTACTAAATATTTTATCTCCTTGAAGCTAATGTATTTAAAATAAGTATAATAGTAATTATATTCCTTCATTAAAGTTGCAACATAAATAAAAATATTATCTTACTCTCACATGCTCAAGACAACATGTAAACTCAATAGCAAAGGTAATCTGTCAAATAAAATACACATTTCTAAGACGTTTTATAAACTATAGCCTTAACCAAGAGCAAAATAATAATGCACCTTTCTGCTGAAAAGGATTGCATACATCTACACAACTTTATCACACGTGCAAAAAAAGATGGTTACTGCAAACAAAATGAAGTGAACAGAAATAAATAGTTCACTTACTGCATATCCCAACATAGCCAGACCGTAGAGAAGTGTCCCCATCCTAGCTTTCTAATAACATGGTACCGGCCATTGAACAGATCACCAATTTTCACTGGATGATAGCCACCTTCCATGAAAAAAAAAAGCAGAGAAAGATGAGTCAGGAAACAACAATACTTCTTAGTTTTTCATTTAAATCTTGCAGTGTAAATTTTCCTCGCAGTGTGATCTTTTCCTTTTCAAATTGCTCTGTACTATATATAGGAAATCTAAAAAGAAGCATTAACTGTAATGTTAAAAACTCTGCCTTACTTGGCCTGGAGGGAAAATTCTCATGCCCTGTATGTACTACAGACTTTATTGGCCCTTCTCCTTTATGGTTTTCATTTGTTGAAACATTACCATCTGTTCTGTATTTCCCCAGGCCTCTCTTCTACTTCGCAGGGAGTACAGGAAAGATCATTATTTCTTTATCATATTTGAATTTTTTTCAGCCAACATATTCTTGAATGATCGCAGAATCTCAACAGAGATCATTTTAATTCCAATTTGCTTTCTACTAATAAAGGTGGCAATAAAATACTTCAGGAGAAAATATCAAGAACAATGTCAAATTTATCAATGCCATGCTGCTCTGATCCTGAACCACAGCAGCAGTGCATTTTCTCAAATCTGAGGCTTTTATAATGAAGCAGAGGGAGCAGGTAGCTACAGGCTTTGCCCAGACTGCATTTTAACCCAGGTTGGCAGGCCATCCACTCTATCACACTGCCAAAGTCCCAGTGTCAGGAAGGAAAACCCCACAGCTGGAGCTACAGTTTCAAGACAGTGTGAAGTGGTTTTAAGGGGTAGAACTGATGTCCACAGAACCACTGTGAAGCGTTTTCATATCCTTTGTATTTTAAGAGACGATCTTAAGCACGGGAAAGAGAGCTGCTCACACAAAATTATTATTTGGAGACAACACACTAACAAATGTTCACAATTTAGACAAAATTGCTAAAAATAACACAGCTTCAGCTCTCCAGGATGTTGCCCATCTGCCAAGCATCAAGGAATTATCTCTTTGGCTCTTCCTGGTCTTTCAGAATGTCAGGCTCAACTGGCCTTTGGCAGAACCCTTCACTACTGATTGTTCCACTTCAAATTAGGAAATACCTAAGACTACTTCCCCTAAGTTGTTGTATGTATTTTGAGATCACCCAAAAACCTTGTCAGAATTGGAGCTCAGCTCAAACAACAATGTCAATTTATTACTTAATTCCTTGGATTTAGTACAGGGAGTGGGCTCTTATCTCTTCCTTATCTGTGGAACGGCAGCATCAAATTCAAAAATATTTATATCCTTTCTTTGCTAGTAGCATCTTTTGACTTGACAGAAGTTCAGGAGTTTATTGGTGAGCTTGTCATAAAGCCTTTTCAGAGTAGACTAATAAATATAATACAATCATACAATAGAATGATAAAGATTACATATTTCATAGAATTATACAGTTTGGATAATATACTGCTGATAAGAAAGGACATTAAAAACAAAACAAAAGTAATAATTTAAATTTCTACTTGGCCATCCCTGCAGAAACAGCTGAGGATAAAAATATTTCAAAATCTGCATGAATATAATTATATTAAGACAGTTACCAACTGGCTTAATACATTTTAAAAAAACAGCATTCTTAGGTAAATTCTTTCCACAAAACTCTACTCAGGATGATCAAGTAATAGATGTGAGAGGAAAGTCAAGAGAGCAAGTACATTATTCTACCTTTCTATTACTGAAAAGGTTTACATCTGTGAAACACATCAAGTCTGCTGATCTGACAGCAAGGATTACGTAAAATGCTTTCACACACGATTCAGTATCACAGCATCATTTCTTCTGGCTTTTGCCCTGCATATATCACTGCAAGAAAACCGTGACAAAGCATGAAGCTTTATCATCTGCATAAAAGTACACAACACCTAGTTTTAACACCTGTCTATGGTTTGCAACATAGATGTTAAATTAAACAATACCCGAATCTGCTTAAACTTATGGTCCCACTCAATCATTCCTAAACATAATTAGATGAACTCAGGAGTGTACGGTGATACAGACTGGCTCAGCAATAGGGATTAATTTAGTTTAAGGAACAATATATTAGTTTGGTAAAAGGAATCACTGACTGCTAGTTCTAAAACTTCCCCGTTTAGCTTTGCTTGGTATGAGAACAGCCCTGTTTTCCTTAGCAATCCAGCTTCACAGATGCACTGAAGCCACAATAGAGTACTTCTTATCTTTGCATCCACCGGGTGCAAGGACTTTTTCTTGAATTTCACATAAACTGTTTGGAGTTATACTGCACCAAGATACAAAATTGCTCATTATGGCTTAACAAGCAATGGAAATTTGCCAAATGGGGAAAAGCAGCTAAAGAGCAGCCAGAAGTCACTGTGATGATGCTGAAGGAGAAATAAAGGGGAGGAAGCAGGTGGCTGTATGACCACTGGACATTAGCATACATTAATTAGTTCCTGGAAAACAATGAATATGTATACCAATGTATGGGACATGTATGTCATAACTATTTAAACGCAGAAACTGAACTGTAAGAGTGTGAACTGGATTTATTGAGTCTGGTACATATCGTGAGGAATAAAGGAATGTCAGATTTCTAACACCACACTGGAGAGGGTTTTTTTCCTTCCAAGTTTCAGATGACCATGGGAACACAGCATCACTTATGCAGCCCTCTGCATGGCAAGAAAGGTGTAAGTGGGCCCTTAAGCACATAAAACACAGGCTAGAAGTAATTTTTAAACTAAAAAATTTGCTTTTTTTGATCTAGGAACAGCGTTAACATTCAACAATGAATAATTTAGACAGTTAAATATAAGTTTCTATGAACAGTTTTCTATAAACAGTGCCATTTAAGTCTGCTTCTCTGAAGATATCCTTTAGCATATTTGTACTTCAGAGGGTCAAAAACAACTGAGAATGTGTGACGGTTTCTTCCCAACATAGACAGGAGAGAACATTCTACAGAAGAAATCAAAGACACTGACTTCAAGTCAGTACATCAGGAGTTGATGAGTAATTTTAGAAAAATCTATGTATTGCAAGAATAATCAGACTATATATGTAAAAGCCATATTATTTTGTCCACTACATGACACATAACTAATTGTAACAATACAACAATATATATTTATTCTTTAAGCACACATAAAATTCATAAGATATTTTCTACTGTCCTATGCCACAACCGGAGCAGTTCTGGAAATATCCATTACTTTTCCCATGTGTGTTATTCCTTGGCTCCTCCTGATGCTAAGTCAGCAATGGGCATAGGTTGTGGACAACCAGGTAACAACACAGTTAAATGCATTTTAAAAACCAGTGTAATCCTACAACAAATGAAACTATTTAAGTTCTTCATGATACAGAAGTTCTTTCCAAATACTAACAATAAGAAAGCATAATTAGAAATTTGAGAAAAATGATGTATCTTTGTAAAAACAACGTTGGCATTTGAAAATATACAATGTGTAAGTGGTACTACTGATAATGCAACAAAAAATCTGTTGTGCTATTCACTACAGCACACAAAAAAAAGTCTCTCACACAGCTAGCTAGCTACAAGCACTCAAGAAAGAGGGTCAGAAAAAATGAGATCATTATTCCTAAATGTCTCCTGAATGTATTGGTAATTGTAGCTAGCTAGTTCTATGTTTGTATAGGGAATTATTCCCTTTGTGAACTGGATGAATGGGAGACATCTCCAGGAGGCAAAGAAGATGATCAGAGAAGCAAAGAATTCCAATTACATCCATGACATAACGAACTCTTGAAAAAAATCTCCAAGTGTTTCAGGGCAGCATTGTCTAAGTACCCACTGAAAAATCACGTAGTTAGAGTTTTGGTATTTCAATTTCCCAAACAAATAAACATTTGAAAAGCATTTAATCTAAATTCAGTGGCATCAATAGCAGTCATTTCACAGATTTTAACAGGCTCTCTGGAGGAAGGTCCAGGGGAACAAAAGTTAGTCTGCTTTACACAAATGGCATTAGTTCTCTCACATCAGGTGATAATTCAAACTAATCCAATTTCCTGATGAAATACACTATTATGACTGGGAATTATTTACTATCCGGCATGAAATGTAGTGAAGATGTGAGCTGAGCTCACAGTCAAATATTCTTTCATACATATAAAATCTTATATATATATAAAATCAGTAACTATACTAATCATTGCTTAAGTATTTTTGTTAGCAGGAAAAATGCTCATTTTATAGACATATACAAATAATTATTATATATTTATATATATTAATATATATATTCAAAATAATCTCTCAATGAAA
The DNA here is from genome assembly GCA_013399175.1 of Odontophorus gujanensis. Classification (NCBI taxonomy): domain Eukaryota; kingdom Metazoa; phylum Chordata; class Aves; order Galliformes; family Odontophoridae; genus Odontophorus; species Odontophorus gujanensis. The sequence goes on along the minus strand of VXAB01004163.1, from coordinate 92,979 downwards.
TTGCCCTCCTATGAAATTTTAGACTGGGGTTGAGAATAGATGAAGTATGCTCCACATCTCACTCAAAAATCCTGGGAGATTGCTACTTTGGAGATCAAATTAGAAAGAAAAGAGATGCTTCAGTAAAGCATGATGATTTCCAAATATTTAACTCCTACTTCATAAACATTACTGAAGACAGTAAAACATATTCATATGAATAAAACATTTCTCGAAGAACTTTGGAAATAATACTTCTAAAATCCATCCCTGCAATTCTTTACTAAATTACTTATTTGGTCCTTAATCCTAATCCAGCCATTCCATTTGGATTCTTACGCAACATGGTGGCCTTCCCTACAGTTCAACCCTAGCAACATTTAAAAAAGGAAGCATTCTGATCAATCAGACTGGAAATTACAGTTAGAGAAAACATGCATGGAGCAACAAAAATACTGTTCTCATGGAAACAAATGGTTATGACATCAAAATGACCCAAAGCTTGAACCACCAGTTCCGAACTTTGAGATTATGGGAATGCAGAAAAACCTTTCAGAATTTGGAAGCTCTCTTTAATTTTTGAAGAAAGTCGTAAGTATTCTTAGTGTGACATACTTCACTGACAACTAACTGGAGTTACAGAGACTCTAGAACAGGTGACTTACAAGCAAACTATAAAATTAGATTCTATTTCTTTCTTTCTTTCTTTTTTTTGTGATCAAGTCACTCCAGATGGTGATATATTGCAAAATGTAATGGAACACAGACAACAATGGATTGTTTGAAATTAAATGCAGCCCTTACTTCATGGAACAATTAAGCAGGGGCCTAGAAATGAATAATCTCATGTAGATACAGATGTTTACAGTAAACAGATGTTTAGACACCAAATGCATCATCCTTACTCAATGATAGAAGATGTCACAGATACCAGAAGTTATCATACGGAATAAGCACGTTGTAACAGAAAATTTAATACAAACATGCTTTCACTAAAAAGTTTTTCTTTTCCCTTCAAAGTTTAGTTTGATTCTACCATTTGATTTTCACTGTTGGCATTTGTAAGCCATTTCAACACTTGAAATATCATGTATTAATGAAAGTTCTTACACTGAGGCAAAAATGTCACTTCCAATTATTAGATATGGAAATACAGAACAGCCGATTCCAAGCTGGGAGAAAGGATTCCTAATATGGCACATCTGCAGGCTTACAGAGAATCTTCTGTGTTAAGACAGCATCGTATTTGATAGAAAATATTTCTTGATTTGAGGAACATGGAATAACAGATAAAGTCAATGCAAGTCAATGTCTTTTATCTGTGCTAAAAAATTAATTCAAGGCAGTATGTGAATTTGTATCCTTGACAGATCTCTTATCTATGCTGATTCTTGAATACATTGCACATTTTACTCTAATGGGAACAGACTTTGAGCATTAGGTGGAACACTGTAACAAATTAAAATATTGACAGTTGTACTGCAGTCCTATTTTTATCCAAGAAACTATCTGCATTCACCTGCTACTCTTATGGTAAAATCTGTAGTAATAATGATACAAGTAAGTACAAAAGCTAAAGAAATCAGAAACTTAAAACAAAAATGCAGACAATATCAGACAGCGCTGAGGTCTGTGAAAGACAATGTACCAAAAGAAGCATGTATCATATGCTGGCGCAGGTATGAGAAAAGAGAAGATAGAAATTCAAATATATGCATATAGTTGATGACAAATACATGAAGAATACAAAGAGGGGATGTTTGTTTTAGGATATTTGTTTCTCTTACAATCAATATCAATCAAGAAAAGTTAATTCTTATAGATAAAACAGACATAGAGTATTTATGAGTCTTTTAATTGCAAAATCCATGCATAAGCTATGGTTAAGTGAAAAAGTTGAGCTGAAGACAGTTGTGCAAATAGCTGATCAAAACTTTTGAGTAAGTAAGTTCCTTAAACAATGACCAGGTCCTTGAAATCTCCTCAGAGCCTGGTTGAAAATGTGCATGATGCCCATTACCTCCAACAGACACTACAGGACTGCACCCACCTTTACAATAATCTGCGGGATCCTCCTGCTCCTCATCGTCAGACCCTAGGATCTCCTCCTCTGGCTCAGGCGGGGTTGGCTCCGGCAGGGGCGGAGGTGGGGGCGGAGGAGCTGAGGGAGCTTTCTGCTGAGGCTCTGGCCTGGAGGTGAAAGAGAAGACATTAGAGAAGCATTTGGTCAGCAGGTATGCTGGCTGTCCAGAGGGCAGGGAAAACACCATGGGAAATTTCATGTCCTCACTGGTATCTTTACCATCATCTTGTGATGTCCCAGGAGGGATCTGACAGAGACTCACTCGAATGCAACAAAAGCAAATTTCCAGTGAATTTGGACTTATTCACTAGAACAACTTGCAAACAACATTGCAAGTACAAGAATCACAGAGGTTGAGAAAGATCACTAAGATTAACCCATCATCACCATGTTCACTAAACCATGCCCCTCAGTGCCACATTTACCCTTTCTGGTGACTCCACCATCTCCCTGGGCAGCCTGTCTCTGACAAGGACCAGCATTTTGATTTCCTGATGAGCAACTGAGATGTACTACGCTCTTAGCATGACTGAGAAGAAATATTTTTTAAAAGATACCAAGAAAATCAAGTTATTTAAAATCTCTTTCCTGTTAGCTGAATGAAAGGAAGCTCTCATTAATATCCACTAAGAAGCAATTTTCTAACAATGCCAACATGAACCAGGCAATTTAATATACTTCTCCTTATCTGTAGCTGCTGTCAGGTCAATGAAAAGCTGTATCAGTACATAAGATGCTAAAAACTGCTATTAGAAAGAAAGAGAAAAATTAACCTCTCAATTTAGCTCAAGAGTACATACAGCACTCCCGTCTGAGTGCTAACTGGAAAAAATAAATAAATCCACAACCAACCCAACAAGCCAGTAGTAGTTTTCTAGCTGTCCTTCTACAGTTCTAATAGTAAGAAAATGAAAGTTACTTAAAGCATTTTATATCCTATTACATTTACAGGTATTTCTGCATCTACAAATTACTCATACTTACAAATTCTATGTATTTTTGGTACACTTAAAAATGAAATCTAGAGTTGCAGCATACTTGTTCATCAAATATTCAAGAAAACCTTCTCCAACATCTTAGGTAGATGTGTTATTTTTGATACTCATCCTTAATGAAAAATAAAAATAGGTAGCTGCAAAATTATATACTTGCAGAACACACTTGCAAAATATCTTGAAGTATTTGTGCCATCCTGAGCTGCTACAATTTGCATATAAATATATCCTTCAGATCTAAGTTGTCTCAAAAAAACAAATTAACAGTACTTTATCATTCAAATAATCACAAGTGGGAGGAAAAAAAAAAAAACTTGCCATTTTTTAATTTTTAATCTTCTAAAACTTAGAATCAAATACTTCCCTGATCACAAATAAGAACTGTATTTACGACTATCCATACTCCCAGATTCACTCTTCTCATAAATGCCCACCACTACTTTTTTTTTCTTCTTTTTACACACTGCAATTGTTCAAGAAAGAGCATTTGGAGTAGAAGAGTACACAGTTGGTCAGAAATAAATTCCACTGGCAACATGCACCGCCTGCACAGCAGCTGCTATTATGCCTTTGCTTTAAAGGACATTACTGGAAGTTGCATGCATACCAAATTTATCTGTCTGATATTTCTTTCAGAAAATAACATTCTTCTATTATTTCAGTAAATTGACAGATTTAAAAAAGAGCGTTTGGAATTTATTTATTAATTAAATACAGTGGTTATACAAGACAATCTGTTACAGTGACAAACCTACCCAAGGTACATAAATGTATTTAATCATTAACTCTGTGAAGTTTAGGGCAGCGTGGAGGCAAGAGAAGGGATCCATTTGTAAGATAAAGAATAAATATATTTTCACGTGCTCCTGCTTCCATAAAGTCTACCTTTTTTTGCCTTTATCATTCCTATTCTGTCCCTAACAGGTGTCGCTACATTGTATGACATGAGGAAAACAAACAGACATAGCAAAACAGAAGTACAGCGCATCCTCAGACCACCATTCATTTCCCTAAACCTTCAGCTAAGGCACCTCCACCAGCCAGGTCTCAAGGGGTCAGCAAATCAATCGTCCATGTTGGCAGAAAGCTTTCATCCTCTTAAAAACAAATCACTGTGTGTAAGGCTCTGCATTACAAACCCTGAAACCCCATTTAATGGGCACAATATCATTTTGGAAACCCTGATCACGTCATATAAAGCTCTGAATATTAAAAACAAAAAGGAAGTTAAATGAAACATAGTAAAATAGCCTGCACTATATGAACGTATCTCAAACACTGTGTGTCCAGTGCTTGGATACACAGTTTTGGATGGTACCATCATTTCAGATCATGCAGATCATATTTTAATGTTGTTAATTTGGTCACATAAAATGATACAAATACAGTAAAAGCAGTAACTGAAGGGTAGACTGAGGCAATGTGACACAGGTAACAATTAAAAAAATCCACTGAAATGGTGCTGATTTTGTTCTTTAAGCAAACAACTAGTAGAGCCATTTCTTTACATAATAAAAGTAATGCTTTAAAGAGAATTGGAAGCATTACACATTCTGTCACTCCTCTTAAAATAACTGTCAAGGAATACCAGGAATTTCCCTCCAAGAGACAAGAGGAAGAAATTTATTTCTAGGAAAATTGATTAACAAAACAAAGCTGCTTCTGCATCTTTCTCAAGCTACTATATCTGATTTGGGTTTGAAAAAGGTTATTTTTTCCTGTCTACAATCCGTGCTGTACTTGGCATCCTAGAATTCAGGAGTGTTTTCCTATTCTCCTTTGAGCACGTCAGGAAGGAAGCAAGGACATAACTTTATTTCCTTCTGGGGTGATTCATGGTTTTGTCTGCAACAAAACACTGATTTAAACTGAAGATCTTCGTTCTTTTAGCTTTGCTTGTACCTTTAAAGCAATTAAATGATACTATGTGAAGAAGGGTGATGAAAAGAAATGCTGCTCTGATACACCAACCTGACTGCTAATTCTGTACCACTGGCTTATTTTGCCATCTGCTTGTTTTAGTTTAGGATCTTTAGCAAAGGACATCGTTGTTTGTTTGCACTGACTGTTACATTTCTGAGGTACAGGTGGAGATCAAGTCTTCATCACTGCTTTGGCTGCTTAAATTCTGCCTACAAGTTCAGTAGCTCATCCTAGCATTACTGATGCTTGCAATTCTGCCTTGACACAATTCACAATATTGAGTTGAGGCATCAATCTGTGAGAGAACTCCAGTTTTGCTATTTCTTAGTTCTTGAAAAGATAAGATACTATCTGTGTTCCAACAATATCTTCCTATGTGAAGTATGACACGAATATATACTTCGCTCAGCCTACATTTCCTTTTTTAGGATAGAACTTCCTAAAACTTGAATTTATTTTTCACTGAAGTGGACTTTATAACATCTTTGACATGAACAGTTCAGACATTAGGAAAGCTGACAGTAACAAATGTGCACGCTACCCACCATTCCCTTTTCAGAAATGTAATTGCAAAAAAAAAAACAAAAAAAAAACCTATCACAACATAAGCAATTCAACAGCAGCATTATTTTGAGTTATAACTCCTCTTAATTTCCTAAAATGTTGTATGTAATGACATGCATTATATAACACACGCTTGCACACACTAAATCTATTTTTCTTTTTTCTTTAGTAATCGCTTGGTACTCTGTGGTCTACCACTACAAGGTTATTCATCATCATCCAAGCATAAATACTTGATGAAAAGAAGATGAGACACTATTTCTAGATTCAGAATGTTCCGTTAGTGGGTATGCAGAGGACTGACCACCTCCACAGGCTACAATGACAAACCTCACTAGTATACTAAGCTAACAACAAACAATTAACAAACACTAGTCAGGATGTTTTTATCTTTTAATTGCTCCTTTTTAAACACAGCACAATCCAAACAAAATACAGCTAAATTCTATTTTAATTGGTTCTTGGAAGGAATGCTGGATAAAAAATAAAAAATAGAAAAAAGAAAAGTCGAAGCTTTATCTGCCATACAGCTAACACAAAGCTGAATACAGCAAAATGCTAAAAGCAGTCTCAGAGGAAATCAGTCACACACTTTAAGAAACAGAAAATCATTTCAAACCAAATTTCACTCTCCCCCACAGATCATGGTTGGACCATGTTGCTTCAGTGTTATGCAATAAGCATAACATTAAGACCAGAACATGTTGAATAAATTGTACCATGACAAGTTCAGGAAGAGGTGTCCAGCCTTGTTGTGGTGGGTTGTTTTGCTATGCTTCTATTTTGGAAAAGGTAAAACAAGAGCAGTGAGCAAGGGTGACTAAAAACATGAAATGCCTTCCATATGGAAAGCATCTGAACATACCAGAACTCCTCAGTCAGGAAAACAGTCAGCAGAGATCTATAAAATCTTGAGAGAAACGGAAGAGTGAATAGCAAGTGTTTGTTCACTGCCTCACCCCACACAAATTGAGTCAAGCTCAGAAAAACACTACTTAAAAGTAACTTATTTCTGCAATACGATTTTGAAAGCTAAAGCCACTTTGTATTTTTCTCCCCTGGATACTACAGATGAGAGAAGCTTACCTCGGCTCAAGTAAGAATCAGTAGAAGTCATGGCAGAAAAGCCTACTGATAGCTCCCATAAAACCACCTTTGACTCAGGTAGGCCAAGAGCCAGAAGCTGTTGGATTTGGAGACCTGAGCACTGCAGGGCCCAGCCCTGAGCCCTTCCTGAGGAAGCCACCCCAGCCAAGGGAACAGAGCTGCACTGTGGGTTGACCCAGGCAAGCCATCTGATCTTCAGACACCTTCCTCTTCCTCGGTAGATGGATCAATCATGACTAACACGCAAAACAGGCTTCAGACCTCTTCAAAACCCTCATGAGATGAAAAAGATGTGCTTACTGTTACTATCAAGCAATACATAAGAATGCATTGCAGGCAAAATCGCTTACAGTGAAATTATGCAATACAGCATGCTCTTCTCCATGTGGGAAAGCCTAACCCAGGAGGAGACCTCTGTGAACACTCCAGGCAGGATGAACTACTGGATTTATTAATTCAAAGACTACTTCTAGGTACCAAATATTTACCTTGAATATGGCTAATGCCTGCACTTGATTCTCCTGCCTTTAGAAGGGCATTGTCCCAAAATGAAGACAGAGTTAAATGACAAAAATGTTGGAGGGAGCCAGAAACTGATGAGAGTAGGCTAAGAGTTACCTCAATCTAAGGCAAGAAAAAAAGCACCCTGAAGATTTTCAAATGCACCCACCCAGGGAAGTCTATTTGTTTATAGAAAATGCAATTAAAAAGAAGTTAAATTACTCCTTCATATATTTAATAAGATAAAATTTGGAAACAACAGTATTTTAACAATGTTGTGAATCTCCTGACGTGTCCACAGAGGCTCTTAAAGGAATTTCAAATTGAAGAGAAAAACAAGGAGGTGGGTAAGGGAGGGGTAAGGACCAGGAGAAAACTACTGTAAGCCTCCTCTAATGCTGAGACATGAGCTTTACGAAAGCTCTGAGTGGGTGTGGGTCCATCTGGAATGAGTTCCCATGATCTTTCCCTCTAGCTCCAGAAGGAAAAAACTTTCATGCTTCAGGGCAGGACTCCCAGGTGCTGCCACGCTTGAAGTCTGAAATCTCTACACACAAGTCTCTTCCAGCTACTACTAATTGCTCAGGGACTCAACCATTTGGATCTCTTTCTCTTGCGTCCAAATGGTGTCTGCTTTACTAGTTGAACTCTTGCCTATTCTTTTTCCCAAATGCAGATTTAGCTTAATTAGACAAGTGACTGCTAACAGTGAGTATTTTGAACCTGAGACAGCCTTAAACAAAGGCTTTCTAAACAAATGCATGCATAGATCAAGCAGCAAAAACATAAGAGATCAAAACAACCCCTCTGTTCTTGCTCAAGGAACAAAACAATGTATTTCAAATAAGACCTAAAAGTGTTGCTAAAATTATGAGTAATTTTAAATTTTAATAATAATTTTACATATTTGTAATTCCATATTATAATTTGTAATCATACCAGAGATTATCTTACAGTTTTTACAGCAAAACTATAAATCTAGAAAGAAGCACATTATTGGGAGACACATTTTTAACTAGTTCCAATAAGTTGTTCAAGTAAACTTCCTGAGGCATTCTATTTAAGTAACAAACTCTATTTGTGCTCCCATACCAGAGCCAAACAATAATACAGTCTCCAACTCTAGAATATCCGTGCATTAAAAAAAAAAAAAAAAAAAAAGACTGCTGCTGTGTCACAAGCATGAAGCAGTTTCCACATCTGGTTGTTATCAAATAAAACCATCATCCCTCTTGGGACTGTTAACATCACAGTATCCATCACAGTGCTAGTGGAATCCACTCCTGGAGCAGAGGAGGCTGAAACACAACAGCTTCTGTAACCTCAACCAAACACCAACAGAGAAGTAATTTTTCATCCCCTTCTCCCTTTTGGAGGCAACCTTGGGCTTCAGTGTATACCAAAGTCAAAGTAAGGTACCGAGGAACTCTGCCTTCCTTTCCAAACAATGAGTACTATAAATAAACACCATTTCAAGCAGCCAGAACTGCAAGCCACCTCATGCTTCCACCCCAGCCTGTCAGCACTGTGAGACATCTTTTTCCATTCCTGACCATGGAGTCACTCCCTTGCCTCAAGGCTGGAGATTACATAGCCGCGAGGAATAACAAACCCATGAACTGAACTTTGCACAGCAGCCATGAGATCAACAGTCAAGCCAAGCAGTAGCAGACCTGAGAGGAATCAGCAGCAGCCTAAAATTATAACAAATTACATCTAAGATGAAACAGTGAGGTCTGCCAGGTTGGTAGACATCAGAGAAGATGGCTTTTCTGGACTTTTTCTGAGACAGTAACACCAAGGTTACAGAAACAAATGGTTTCAGTCTCTAAAAACCTCCCTCCAAATTGTGCTCTCGAACGGCGGTAGTTATGTGAAAATTTTCTTAAGACAGTAAATATACACCTATCTATCCAGGAAGCCTCACTCTGAACTTATTGTGTTTTCTCCTCAAATACTGGTTCCTTGCAAAGTTCTGCCTTCCAGACCAGTTCTCTATGACAGACTAGCAGAGGGAAAACGTCGTCTAGAAAAAAAAATAGAATCACTTGGGGACATAAAAAGAAAATTCCTAGAAGTGCACTCAGCAGCATACAAACTGCCCATAGTTTGAGCCTCCAGTAAAGCATTGTAAAGGCTGAGAAAGTTATAAAAAAAAGAAACTGTACCACAATTCCTAAAAGCCAAAGAGGAGAAATACATCTGTGGAATATGTGCTGATCGATGGAAAATAAAGAGTTTCGTAAGCAAATTCTCAGCTACAAAACACTATTTTTCAACATAGTCACCATCATTAGCTATGCATTTTGCCAGTGATGAACAAGAGCCTGCATGCCAAGCTCAAAACAATCTGCACCAGCAGAGGTGACCCACTGTTGCTGTTGCCACTGCTGAAACACACCAACCAGCACCTCATTGTGCTCACATCCACCCAAACAGATGCCAAAAAGAAACCTCCATTGGAAGTCAGATCAGAAACACTGCTCCATGAAAATGCTAAAACCTGGTGGAAAAAAACCAAAGTAGTCTCATAACCTCCACATGAAGCTTCACCTTCTCCAAGTTCTCCTGTGAGAAGAGTCCCTTCGCATGCTGCATGGATGCCCCCTCCAACTCTCTGTGTAAGCACTTCAACTTTGGACTGACTGGAGGACCTCACAGGAAACTCTGGCATGCAGCAGAGGTCACGGCTACTGTTTGCTTGGACTTCTTTCTCCCTAGCACTAAAGCACTTTGATGGTTACTTTTAACAGAATGAATCACTAGTGTATAAATAGAAATTAACTTTTTACTTTCTTTTTGTTATGTTACATTATAGTATTCAATTTTTGATTTTCTCTTTGTCTCAATAATTATAGTGTTTCCAGTCTGTCTATTAATAAGATACAATCAGAAAACTTGCTGCTTGTTGTTTCAGCATCTTACAGTTGCTACTAGCAACACATTTTCAAGTTGTGGAAGGGAGGCAGGAGAAGCATCTTCTGCTCTCCCGAGTGTTATTTGCCCCTTTGGAACACAGTAGATCTAGTTTTATTAGGCATCAAAACGTCTCCCCAACCAACAACCCAACAATAAAAGCCAACAACTTCCTTGCAGTCAGTATAAACATACACACACTACTAAATATACATATGTTATAAGCTAAATGAAAGCTACCGTGATAACCAAATTGAGCAGGAATAAATCAACAAATACAGCAGTTCAGAGCCCTTCTTACCTGCTTAACAGCCTACTAGAAAAGATTTAATAAGAATGGTGAAACTGTAATTCTTCACTTACTACCAAATGCTGTCAGAAGCAGACCATCTTTTGATTTTCTTTCCTCCAAGTCTCACCCTAGTAAACTGTAATCCCAATTTTAGATGATCGTCTTAATGTAAAAAATAGTAAAAAATAAAAACATTTTTCATCTCCATGCTTACTTACTGTTTGGGAACCAAAATCCATAGAGAGGGAGATGAAGGTAAATAGACAAGTGCTTTGGGACAAATACTGAGAAACACAATTGGAAGGGAGGAATGAAAAAAAGGTAAGAGCCTGAAGGAATTAGGTTACACTACTACATCAGCAACCAGAGGAAACCCTTTATTTGCAGCAAATACAAAGCAGTAATAATAAATAATAGAAACAAACTAAAGAAAAATGTACAACTTTTACCTTCAATATTAGTCATGTTACAAATATGTTTGTCATTCAAAGACATGGTGCTAGTTTTTGAAAGTTCCTAAAATTCTTCCATTTTGGACATAGTATATGTGGGCGAACATGTCTACTCATTCATATTAATTGAAGAATGCTTTTTCATAATAGAAATTATGAAAAGAATTAAAAGAAGAAAAGTAATTGTAAAGTTCAGCAGCAATCAAAAGTGAGAAAAAGGTAAAATTTCAGATATATAATTATCATCCATCCAAATACAGACAAATATTGACTTTTACTGGTTTTAACAGAATCACACAACAGTTTGGGTTGAAAGGGACCATAAAAGGAACCCTCTAGTTTCAATTCCCTGCAGTGGGTTGGCTGCCCCCACCAACCCGGCCCTGAGTGCCTTCAGGGATGGGGCACCGACAGCTTCTTTGGGCAGCTGTGCCAGGGCCTCACTGCCCTCTGAGTGAAGGATTTCTTCTTAACACCCAAGCTAAATCTCCCTCTTTTAGTTTAAAGCTATTATCCCTTGTCCTTTCACAACTCTCCCTGACAAATACAACATCAAAAACTTTAAGGACTGCATTTGTACTCAGAGGTGAAAATTTTTTATCATCCATTCTTCTATAGCAGTAATTATAAAACATGGACGCTGACTATGAATAAGCTAGGATCAAGAAATTGAGCAGCCTGTAAGCACAAACAAGATATTTTCTTCCTGGTCTGCACAGGTCTGTACACCGTCCTAGCTGAGCTTTGCTGAAGCTGAAAGATAATTCACAGCAGTGAAAATAAAGGCAGCTGGCAATGTCTTACGGACACGGGACCAATGACCACTCTCTAGCTTTGAGTTACAATCCAAAATGATAACACCAACTAAAATGATGCTGGCTGTTAAATTTAGAGACTGACTTCTCGTCCCCACTATGTGCATTTCTGCATTGTAGGAAGACTGACTCAATGAGGCTTTCTCAATTTTCTTCTTGAGTAATGCACCGTGGCATTTATGACTTAATCTTGTGTTTGTAGAGGTGGTAGCAATTACTACTGCTCAGATACATGGAAACACTTTTTACTGGGAAAACTGTTTGATAAACTGATATAAACGAAAACAATAACTTCAGTTTCTGAGAAAAATAAGTCTTTTAAAGTGCCTAGTTCTCAGAATAAATTTTTCACCTTAGTTTTTATACCTTTTAATGCAAAGTTAGAACTGGTCTCTTGCCCAACCACCATCTGTGTCTCTTACAGAATATGGTATCTTCTATTTATTTGATGCAAATGTCACACCATATGCTTCTTAAAAGCAGCTGCATCCAGAGTCCTCTCCTGTCACACATTCCTACAGTGCAGAGGTCGTTACTCCTCCTTGTGCTGTTCTGCACATTCAACATTGACAAGGAAATACCTTTCAAGTCCTTACTCCCATCAACCACTCACCTTATGGGCTATAGGGCTCATTTTGCAGCCCTCCATTTTGTCTGAAGCTTGCAGCTTAAGTTCTGTTCCTTTAGTTGGACCTTCCCCAAGCAGTGGCTGCCTTGGGAAAATTGGGGAAGTGTTTTAGAGCCCTGTCCAGCCAGCTCAGCTGGCTTGAATGAGGCAGTTTTGGTTACCAAAACCTGTGATAAGTCCTTATGAGGTTTTCAGAATCTCTTTTGTGTCAGCAAGTCTGACAGCAAGGATTATCCAATCATCAAAGTCATCCCAGCCTTTGGTGTGCTTTACCTCACAGCACGGATGCTGGATGACTCACTTATAGGAATATTCCTGTTTCTAACAGTAACAGAGATTCTAATTCACAGTGAAAAAAAACACTCAAGGAATCCCAGCTGTCACAGTGTCCCAGATGGACACTGCATTAGCCCTTGTAGGAAAGATGTAACTGTAAGGATGAGCCTGCCTCTCCCAGTAAGATCCTTCCACAACCAGGTATCCTTTACCAGAGTGCTGTGACTGAAGCTCTTCCCACATCACGTCAGCAATTTGTAAGCCTCAGGAAAGGCAAAACCATCTTGCAAAGATAATTTCTGAACCCATTTTACGACAGGAAGTGGATAGCACTTTGTGGGAAGTTATCACCTCTGTTTCACCTTTCACACAATTAAACCTGTATCTGGACCTGACCACCAGGCAGAGCTCTTAGAAAAACCAAAGAACTTCCAAGATTTCAGGTTTCAAAAGTCAAATATCAAGGACAATCAGCATGGCACAATTCAAAACAGAAACAGACTGGTGCTGAACTCCTAAAGACAATTAAGGATGACGATATCATATCTTTAAATCCATGGTATACTAGAAGCAGAAACTGAAATCCAAGGAACATTCTAAGTTTACTGCTGATGAAAATGGAAATACTGAGGTGTTTTGGTGGCACAGCTTCTGATCTGACTGGTGCTAAAACTAAGACATGCTACATATGTTTGTAATGTACTGCCTTGAGTTTCACTGAGCTGAGTCAGTGCCAAAGTCAGCTAAAGTCTACCCTGGCATTGGCTCAGTTATCTGACAAGCCTCAGTGAAGTCTTCATGAAGCTATGTAGGCTACCAGCAACAATGGATGGAAAATAGCTGAAGGAAACTCTGAGCTGCATCACTGTGTTTCAGGAGTGGAACTGAGCATACCAGGCTCATCTCACCTTATGTAGCTACTGCAGAGGCAAATACATTTTTTTGCTCCTGAATCAAGACCTATATGCAGTCAGTATGCACATGGATTTTCACTTAATAGCAAAACTTGGAAAATGCTAAACTTCTCAGAAGGTGAAATACAAGCTGAATGAAAGATGGGGTGGGGATATTCCACTATAAAGCAAGACATCTTTAAATCATTAGCAAGACAAAGCAGCCAAGCCTTGGACAGCAGTAAAATGCCTTTGAGTTTAATTCTGGTTGATACTGAGAGTATAAGACATAAAATAGACGCTAATGTTTCCCCCTCATTTAGTCTACTTGGATTTCCACAAGGGTCCCAGTTAGGGAAAATCAGTTCCCTTTGGTTATTCGATGAATTCCTGCTAGGGAATACCAGACACAGATTAGCTGTACAGTGCTAGGGCTGGGGAAGAAAGATGATTCACTGAGATGTACGGAGCCTTTCACACTTCTGAAGAATACTGCTTCCAGATAGGTTTCTCAGAAGTTTGACTTCCCAGAACATCCCACTTCACCAAGGTAGAACTTTACAGTGTAGGTGGCATAGAAAAATGCAAAGAGATGAGCAAAGCTTCACCTCAGACCATTCCAAGATGAAAGAGAAACAGCAAGCTTCAAAACTCCTTTCCCTTAGAGACTCCTTCACTTGGTAACCAAATGAAAATGCAACATTTCTAGAGAGCTACCTGATACCTTTGTATCATGTTTCCTCACACCTAACTTTTTCTTTAATATCTATGGAAAATAACTATCTGGAGATCTCCTCAGGTGTTCACAAAGATATCTTCATGGAAAACAGAGGAAGCAGCCTTTTTTGTCCTTTTTAAACACAATCTTTACCATCTTTACCTCTGAGTGATTTAACAGTTTACTCCTGTGAGCATTTTCACAAGCACATAGAAGGCATTTTGTAAAACAGATATCCTTAATTCTTTCAGTTTCATCTGACTTCCACTTAGGAATCTGCGTACCAGCTACACCCATTTTTTTTAAAAGAAATACTAATAGCAAAAGAGTAAACAAAAATATACACAAAGAGGAGCAACGGTGTAAAACTTTACTGAACAGTCTTCAGCTAATAAGGGGTTCGAGGGCCTGGTTTCCTTACTGTGTTCAGTGGCAGAGGGAAACAGACAAAGACACATTAAGTCCCACTGAAAGATAACAGAAGGTTGGAAGAACAAACAAGTAAGGATCATCTTTCAAAAACCCAGAGAAAATAAACACAGAGATAGGACTGCTGTAAGGAATGAGATTTTTCTCAAAGTCCTCAAAGACAAGTATGGAGAAGGTTGAAAGTGGATGAAAAAGGCTACAAGGCTAGGCCCAAAATCAGCCTGTTTGGTCCCTGTTTTGCCACAGTGCAAAACCCTCTTTGCTTTAAGTATGGAAAATTCCATCCGATTTCCATGCAAATGCATCAGTAATAATTGTGCATACGCTCAACAATGCTTTTCTGTAATGTCAGAGAAACATAATGAAAACAAATTTTCTATTGCAAAAAGCAAACAAGAGGTTTCTGTTTCCACTGTTAGGCAGATCTACCTCTTCAATAGGTTTATCACCATTGCTAAATGTTTTTGTGGGTTGAAACATTTCCCAGCTAAAAATGTAGGTCTGCATCTCCTCGCCTGCACAAAAATACCAAGCGCAGGCCTCCTCCCAGTGCCTCACTGTCACCATGGAAACTGGTCCTGCTTTCCTCTGCCAACATGGGCTCCGTGTGAGCAGGAAAAGAGCTTAAGTCATATTTATATAATATGCAACACAGTCCATATATGCAAGGTTTATGATTTCATTGGAGGCCCGCAGACTGGTTAAAGTGGCTTCAAGAATTCTTGGATTGTTTCATTCAGACATTCAGAATTTATTTATGTTACTAGCCTCAAAATTATATCATAGGAAATATGTATGGAAGTGGAATTCACTATTCTTTTTTCCTCATCTTTGATCAAAGAGACATTTTTTAAGTAAATAACATCATGTGTTCTTGCACTGTACTGTGAAAATATTCAAATTTATTCCTTAAACTGAGACAGCCCCTCCCCATCTTACTCTCAGAAAGCTACAACAGATGACTACAAAGCCTATTACTTGTAACAAAAAATAAAATAAAATAAAAAATTAAACAAAGGAATGCCAACCTAACCGTCATTATTTCCCTGTTTTAATAGGATGACGTGATACGTTTCTCCTCCCCTCCCTGCCTCTCTCCTTCAAACAATTTTCAGGTAGAAGTACTGCAGGAATTCTGCAGTTCTGGTTCTTCTGACTAGAAGCTGTGTAGCCAACATAGATTTCTCAGAGTGGCAGGGGCTGCTAGTGCCCTCTGTGTCCCTCTGCCCAGCCCCTGCCCCAGCAGGGACACCCAGAGCAGGTTGCCCAGGGCCATGGCCAGGCGGCTTCTGGACATCTCCAAGGAAGAGATCCACAGCCTCCAGGCAGCTGTGCCAGTGCTCAGCTTTTATCATCAGGCGTGAGATTAGGATACCCAAAACTTCCAGAGACCTAATGACCCAATGAACGGTTAATGTTTTAGAAATGTTTTCAATACCAAACCAACTTAGACAGCTTACTGTAAACAAGAGTTAGAATGGAAATTACTCTCAGAGTCTATTTAAATGGCTGTAAATGCTGTGGATATTTTTAAGCTTAGAAGAAAAAAAGCATTTCCCTCACTTCTGTTGGACTTTCTCTGGACACTTTTTCATAGGTAAAATGTTTTGGAAAAAAGGTTTGAAGTATTTTTTCTGTCTGGAAGAATTTATGACTAGAAATATGAGAGGAGATGGGCCCACACACACTCTACACCAAGCAGCCTGGGAACGAGTCTTAAAGCCAGGTTCAAGTCAGTGATCCACATGATCTGAAAAACAGGCTTTACTGCAAGTGTATGTAGTTCTGTCCTATGCCATAAGCCAATACTCAAAGTCTATTGCCAGAATGCAGTCCCTTTCTCATCTACACAGCCTTTTTTCCAAATGCTTAAAGTTGTAAACGTTAGCTAGAACAAATTACCCTTCCTGAAACAGAAATCCCATGGAAGATCCAATAACTTGAGGTCAATTACATTAGAAAGGCTCTAATGGGAGAGATCATAGAGCCACGAACACCAGTATCCCATATCTGAGAAACAGTCATATTCAGACATCCAAGAAAAAGTGTAAAAGCAAGCTAAGACAAAAAGTTCCTTCTTCCCCCAGACAGTCTCCTGGTCTAAAAAATAGCACCTCTGAGACCACCAGATGGGATTCCTATCCGGTCAGCAACTCCTAGCTCATTTTTATTGTACCACTCTAACCAATTTCACCTTGAGCACATGGAGACTTACAGTATCCACATGGCATGAAATTCCAGAGCATAACAACACCTCTTCCAAAGAACCACCTTGTTTTGTTTGCTCTGCAGCTGTCATCCCATAGTTACAAATGACATTCCTTGATTCTTATACAGAAAATGTTTGTGAACAGTCATTCTGCTGTCACCTTCCTCCTGGCTCACAATTTAATAGACATCTACTGTATCCCCCTCTGCCATCTGTTTTTCGGTCTTGAAGAATCCTACTCAATTCTGTCTTTCCTCACAGGAAAGCTGCTCCATCATTCAAGATCCTCCTCTCCACTCTTCCAAACTTTGCTCTGTCATACCCTTTGTATGCAATACAGGCAATGTGTGATGGGCTTAAATTGGCATAATGATATTTTCTTCTTTGTCATCTCTTTTGCTCCTAATCACACATTTGCTTCTTCTGATCATTATTGAATGCAAAGCCGATATTCCATTTACAGAACCTCTGTTTCAGTGTCAGTTCACTAAGTGATTATCACTCCCAAATCCATTATTTTATAGGTAAAAATTAGGATCATTTTTCAGCAAAATATCACTGTCAACAGTTTACGGGTTGGTTCGGCCCGTTTTCATGACGACTGGGGTGGGGGACCCACGGATCCATGATGGACCAAAAAACAAAACAACGGTATCGATCTGAGGAGGAAAGTTTATCTACTAAATAAGATATCAGAACGCAAAATAACACAATATAATACAATGTAGATGGAATTGAAGCTAACAAATCAAATAAAATGAGAGAGAGAGAGAGAGTCTGAAAATCCAAAGCCCTTACACTAAACACTAGCGAGCACCCGCTGCTGGGTCAGTCCAAAAGGAAAGAGCCCCTGTCTTGTGATACACTAACAATTTTTATCTTTTCCTCTGAGTGGAAAATGGAAAAATGCAAAACAATGCAAGTCCTCTGGGGTATGTAGCTCTTCTCTTCTGAGACAGGTATGCCCAGAACTATCGATGATTCTTGGAGCTGGAGCATTAACTCTTTAAGTCCCAATGCACTGCATGATACTGTGATGTGGAATACCAATAACAAGAATCATAAAACCACGACAATCACTAACATTTGTCTACATGGAATCTCATTTTGCCATTTTGACATCCAAAATGCTACTATCAAGACAGTGAACTGGTGCAGTTTTCTTGACCAAGAATCATTGGGCTAATAAAGAAAACAATAAATGCATAATGCTTCCACATAAAACCATAACAAAATCAAAGTAAGTTTTGTCATCTTTTTTGGAAAACATGGAACTAGTTTTGATTAGTTTTTGCTTGCTCTCTAGATTCCACGTCTATGACTAGCTCATAAAGACTGTGGCTCCCCAGAACTGCCTAATTATTTTCTAATGAGAGTGTGATTATGATATGAGTTATCACTTCTTTGAATAGAAGTACATTAATCAGTAGTTCTAAAAGGAAATGACATTTCCTTTTAAAATATCATTTTATATAAAAATAATTATTTATCTCATTAAAGTAAATGAGATTTACAATTGTAAAGACATTCGAAATTAAAAATATTTACTGAAGTCATACACAAAGACTTGCTTTGCTTTAGTTAGCAGCAGATGGCATCAGAACTTACACTCTGCAAAATAATGAAGATGTGCTCCTTAAAATAATTTTGTTTGCATCAAAGATAGTATCCAGGCATCACTGAGCTTGGAAAGAACACAGACAGTTTATCAGTACAACCTGTAACTTCAAAACAGTCATAGTATCTGAAGAGACTCATGTAAAAAGAAGAAATAATTGTCAATGACAAAACAGGAAGAAAGTAGCAACATGAACATCCTCAATACTACAGGTTAGACTGACAGAGGAGAAAACCATTCATCATTACACTTCTGAAACCACATGTCAGGAAGAGAAAGTGTCACCTATCCAATACAGCAGCCTACTAGACACTTAGTTGTCTTAAACTCCCACTACAATGGCAGAAAGAAGGTGCAATTCAACATTAGGTAAGTTATAACTATTAAACTTCAACTGAAGGATGAATGCAATATCAATAAATTGTATTAAAATTATTTTGTTGTTTATTGGTAGAGGACAAAACTAAATATTACCATCTCCCAGTTGTAAATTCTAGTGATAACTGAATGTTTATATTCCCAGAACATAGCTCAAATGAATCAAACATTTTACAGAAATATGCTTTGATCAAGAAAACAATACTTCTCTGGTAAGGCACTAAAAAATAGCACAGTTACAAAATGTAAAGGTACACAGGAGTGGTTTTAAAACCAGATGCATGGGCATTGTTATCTCTTTGCAGCAGTCCAGAATCATTTCAGCTAGCACAAGACAGCCAGTTCAGAGCTTAAAGAAGATTCTGACTAAGCAGTCTAGATAACACAGCAATTACTTCCAGCAATTTATACATTTATAAACCTATAAGATCAGCCACAGCCTCTGTCACCAGAGGCAGAGTTGTTCTCTGGCATTCTCCACAGCACTATGGAATCCCTATGTACCTTACTGTGATACCACTATTTAATTGCTAGACTGTGTGTATTCAAGATATCTTCACTTCAGCATACTGTATTTTCTATTTCTCTCTTCCTTAATTTAATGCCTTATTACTTCAGTTAAACACTCTTTTAGAGACAGCCCTTGACATTTATATCAGAGTATACAAACCAAAAAGAAATAAAAATGGTAAACAGCACATATTAAATTCAAAATACTCTAAATGAAAAATTAGTGAGCTCTAAATAGGGATAAAATGTTCCAGGAAATTTTTCCTAAACATTTCCAATATCCACTGAATCTAGTGCAACAACAGCCTGTGGAAAATTAGAATCATAGAATCACCAAGGTTGGAAAAGATGTCTAAGATCACCCAGTCCAACTGTACACCTACCACCAGTATCTCCCACAATCCCATGTCCCTTAGTACAACATCTAAATGTTTCTTGAATCCCTCCAGGGATGGAGACTCCACCACATCCCTGGGCAGCCTGTTCCAGCACCTGACCACTCTCTCAGAGAAGCAGTACTTCCTAACGTCCAACCTGAATTAAATTAGCAAAATATAGTTCCTAAAAGCTTCATCGGCAGTATGTAAAGTAAGGATCAGAATGCAGAATCATTCTAAACACTGTAATGAAGTGAAAATGTGCAAAAGTACACATATAAAAGCAACAGATCCTGCAAGAACGCTATACTAAGAAACTAGATGTGTGTACCCATGATGCTGCAGAGGAGTGCAAGGCAGCACACACTCAGACTTGACACGTTCTCTTGCTCAGAGGTCCCACTGGTGAGGCAGGCACAGGCTGCCCATTTCACTCACAGAGATGGAGGAGGTAGAACATAAAACGAGAGAAGGGATGAGACTTGGAAGGCCATACTTTGCTCTACATAGAAGAATACTACTGTAATAAATAAACAGAAACTAATTTAATTTTGTTAAGTTTTCTCAGCCTACAACAGTTCTGCAAAGCTAAATAACAGTGTATAATCCCATGCCTAAAAAAGGTTTATGGAAATAGACTTACAGACATCCCTACTATGCCTGCAATGCTCAGATGTTTTTTTTCCCCACAGTTAAATTGCACTGCTCTTTGAAAGAGTGTGGAAGAAATGTACTCATGGGAAGTAATTCTCTCATGGGAAGGATCAATTCTAAAATGGATAGACTGCCTAAACAGCTAAAATTCCGATAAAACAGCCCAGGTTTACCAAGAGCCCTACCTAAAAGACGCGTGCAAGTACCAGAAATGCAGTTTGCATTTAAATGATCTATAGTTTTATTTAGACTGCAGCTGAAAACAAAATAACAGTTCTGTGAGTATTTTTCTTCTATCTAGGATCAAATAATAATGAGGAACTACACCCAAATGACCCACATAAAGCAGTTAAATTTAAAACTTCATAGGAATCTTATTCAAACTTTTATTCTTTACTGTACACTGGCATGATCTGAAGTCAGACTATTAATTCCATCTTCTACAAGCTAAATAATTGTGCCATCAAATATACTGCTGCATAAATGACTACTAAGACTGGATGCTTCCGTATGAAGTTAAATGCTTAAGGTCAAAAAGGAAGAACGCTGGAATGAACAAAGTGTTCTTCTGTATTTTCCTTCTAAATCAAAATCCTGCAAATTGATCTGGAATGTAGGTCTTTAGATGAGTATTAAAATAAAAATTAAGGAAAATAAAAACTAATTAAAAACAAGCTTTTGTTAAAAATACGTTCCATAGATTCCATATTTACAAACCAACCTCTAGTCAAAAATGAAGGGGGTTGTATTTTGTATCATCCTAAAATAAGCACAGAAGAAGGACAGCAAAATGTAAAACTATTGCTGCAAGAGTGCATGAATAGAACAGCAAGTGACAGTTTTGCAAGTCTGCATCCAAATCAGCAGAACATGCCCTCAATCCTTCCAGGACAGGGGATGTGGTTATGTCAAAACACCTCTGAACAACACAAGGTCTAATACTGAACAAATGCCTCTCCCACCTGAACCTCAAAGGACACAGTAGGACAGGCTACAACAGGACTTAAGTTTAAAATGCAACACAAACAGCTCTCAACCTTTTTTCTGCACTACTATTTCCACAGCATTATCGCACTTTGGAAACAGGTCAAATATCAGCTAGTGAAATCAGGACAGATTACTCTGAATGGCAGGACAAAGAACTGCTTTATGGAAACTTTAAATGGATGGCCAAATCTCAAAATGTAAAACAAGCTCATCCAACATTTGTTGTAGGACTTAGATCTTCCAAGACCAGCACACCATACTGTAGAAAAGTCATGAAAGCTTAAAGATATGAGGAAATAAGGTTAACCAAGAAGAACAGTAATCTATTAATAGAATGTTTCTTGCCACCATATGCTCAACACTGTCCTCTTCTGCCTTACAGAGGGGAGTACATGGAGTACATGCCCCATTCCCTACTCACCGATGGCCAACAGGGCACTGCAGCAGCACCAGCTCCCTGCAGCCTCAGCATTCCAAGCTCCTCTACTCCAGAGGGTCCCAGGGATTTCTGTGAGGTGTACCTGAGATGATATGCACTGATGGTACTGACTGCTCCAGGTTCACATGTTCCCGGGGAAGACACTCCTTGGTGGGATGTGGGCTGTGAACCACATGCACCATAAGGGGTGTTTTAGGTCACTCCTCAAGTCTTATAACACCTCTGTCCTCACTGTGTGGTCACAGCACTACCAGTATTTGGGACTTTGCCAATACAACCAGGGAGCTTTAGCAAACACGTGGAGATGCTCTTGTTTGGATGGATCTTCAGATGTATAAAGCTGAAAGCTTCTTCTTAATGCAAGTCCAATTATAACACATTTCTTACTTATGCTATGGATCCTCTCTTAATTTAAGAAATGAACAGAGCGAAAGGTACAAAGTATTACGCAAACATAACATGAAAGCATACAATTTAGACTTTCATTCTCTATTTAGACAAAGAAAAATATTAGAAGAGGATCATTGCATTTTCTAGGCATGAACTGAGTTTCTGAATGTCTCTACACCAATATCAAACAAAGCCTGGAGCTTAAGTCACTTGCCAATATACTGTACTCTCCAAAATCAAAAGAGTTCTTGTTAAAATAGAGCATCACTGGCAGGGCCTGACAGTTAACAGAGAGGAGGTTCTTTATAACAGTGCTGTATAGCATTCTATGGAAAAAGAACTCTAAAAATAACTTTGAATTTTGTGGAAAAAAATAGTGTCTAATAAAACACAATGAATTAAACTACGTTTTTTGAAGACTTATTCTTCCTTTTGACAGAAAGGAGAAACTGTATCCCTGACTTAGACAACTTACACAACACCCTACACGCAACGTTATACCACCTGCCTCTGAAACTGCAGACTGGTGTGGCCCTCCAGCACTGCTCAAGAACTGCCATTCAGATTTAAAAATAAAAATATTAGAGTCACAAGAGGGTGTCAGACTCAGGATGCAGCATGTGCTGCACTTAGAGACTGTAGTGGACAAGAACTTCCATTCTTAGCAAACCACAAGGAGCCATTCACTGGGAGACCATCCATAAAAGCCCAGACTTGTGACATGCAAGTCTAAGGTTGATTTGGTATTTATTTAAGTTTCTAATTATAGCAGATTTTTACACTTTTACTATACTTCTACTTCCCTTTCCAAGAGGGGAGTAAACAAAGGAAGCACAATCTACTTTTCTGTTAAGCATGGAGAAGTACAAGCAACAGCTGGCATTTACAGAATTTCCAAAGTCATGGATATGACACAAAACAAAAGCTTGTATTGTGCTCCTTCACAACCACATGCCTTTTAAATATAACAGACCTTATTTATCTGTGTTCTAAATCTAGCTTCCCAAATAAACTTGGGTTCAAGAAGCACTGAGTTACAATTCCATACTTCTATAAAAAATTTAGTTTTGCTTTTACAAATCTCAGAAGGGGTTGGGGATTAATACCACTTGGGTTTTCTGTTTTTTGTTTGTTTGTTTGTTTGTTTTTTAAGAAAGTAAGTGTCAAGAGTACTAAAAACTTGACAATATTTTTTTTTTAAGGACCCTTTGATCTCCTTAAGTTCACATCAATCACTTCTATTTTGTAAAGTTTTTTTTTTTTGAGCAGTTCCAGCAAAGATAAGTGTGTAGAACAAACCAGTATTTTCTGCGGAAAACATAATCAGACTGCCACTAATTTGAATGGTGTCAAAACTTCACAACTAACCTTACAGAAGCGCTGTCTCATCTTGCTACAAAAAGGAAGGTTTAACTTCCTGTTAAACAAAGGTGATTTTCAGCACATGAAAATACTGCTCAAGCTCTGAATAAACAGTATCAATGAACATGGCTTGCAGCTTCCACCATTTCCTTTTAAAAAATCCACTTTTTAAATCATTTCTTGGTGCGTGAACTAAGTCCTGTAATTTCCTATAAGAACAAGATCACAATGCTTCTGCATAAGATTTTATCTAGAAGGTTCTTATAGTCAAAACTACACCAAATAAATACTCAGGTTGGATATTAGGAAAAATTTCTGCTCAGTAACAGTGGTGAGGCACTGGTACAGGCTGCCCAGGGAGATGGAGGAGCCATCGTCTCTGTAGATGTTCAAGAGTAGATGTGGCACTGAGGCACATGGTCTAGAGAAATCACAGGCATGGGACAATGGTTGGACCAGATGGTCTTAGTGGTCTTTCCATCCTTAACAATTCTATGATTTTGTGATACGGATGCAGACATTGACCTTATGGTAGTACTATGGCAAACAAAGCCTGAAGCTAACCTGCAAAATTCAATTTGAATTGCTGTTTGAGAGGTAGAAACTAAGCTGGAAAATCACCAAGAAGATCCAAAACATACATAAATGACAAGGCGGATGTGATGCCAGCTGCCATATGTAAGTACCACAGTGGAATTTACATGGAATTTACATAGCAGTTAAGTACAGGAAGGCAGACGTTGAATCTATTTCAGTGAGAACTAGAGCCTTGTTTATCTGTAGAAACAGGCTACATGGTAGCTTAAAACTTAATTACAGAAGCAAACAACTGAATACATAATAAAAAAAAGAACTGATGAATCTGAAATGCTTTTAATTTTTAGAGCACCACAAAACAAAAATTGCAACCTAAAGCATTAACCTGAGTCCAATTCAGTAACTGTTCAAATAAGGAAGACAAAAGAACTGAAAATTTCCAAGAACACTTACTCTTCTCACAACACAAAGGTCTGGGTTTGGTTAACTTCATATTAAAGAAGGATCTGAAAATAGCGTTGTGGCTTTACTCATTCTGCATGTAATTTCTAGTTCACCTGCTCCTATAAAAACATATTTAAGATGCATGCCATGCACATGTAAAGCAGCCACAAAACAGCTAAGTACTAAAACGGTTTGCCCAGCTTTTGTGAAGTCCATGACCTCGCACCTATTACAATTATACTGTAACTGCCCTGTTACTGACACCAAAAATTGTCTTGTACCTGCTTGCCAAATTAACGGTCGAACTAAAAAAAAAAAAAAAAAACCATGAAAAAGTAAAAATATTTACCTTCCCTTGCACAAGCTCTTTATGTTTAAAAACCTGTAACTTATCATTTTTAATTTAAAATAGTCTTCTTGCCTGTTCTTACTTCAGATGTTAAACTACTGTCCAGAGCAAAAAGAAGATCTGTAGGTGTTTAAAAGAATTACGTGATTATGACTTTAGAGAGACTCTGGATGATTAACCTAAGAAACAAGATGAGATGTGAGGTTTTTTTTCTGTTTCATCCCTCCTACCGTAGTCTGGCTTGTTAAGGATTCAGCCACTCTGCCACTTTAATTAAAGCAGTGAGAACTACTAATGCACATCTGACTCATCCAAAAAATAAAAAAATAAAAAAACCTCCAGCAAAACAGAGGGGATACCAGGCTTGAAATTCTATTTAAAACATGTAAAAAGCTGGATGAGAGTATTAAAAACATTTCAGAGAGTAGGAGGGAAAGAGTTCAGAACACCTTCATAACTTCTGTATATATTTCAAAAATAAGGAACAAGTTTATTTCTTCTTTGTTCTATATCACAGAATTGTAGGGGTTGGAAGGGACCTCCAGAGACCATGGAGTCCAACTCCCTGCCAAAGCAGCTCCCTAGCCCAGGTTGCACAGGTAGGCGTCCAGGCGGGTCTGGAACGTCTCCAGAGAAGGAGACTCCAGCACCTCTCTGTGCAGCCTGTGCCAGTGCTCTGTCACCCTGACTGAAGAAGTTCTCAAGCACATCTGTGAGGAACTTCCTGTGCATCAGTTTGTGGTCATTTCCCCTTGTCATATCACCACGCACTTCAGAGAAGATATGCGAGAAGATACGTGAGAATGTGTGAGATTTTCAAAATACTAATAACTGGGGAGAAAATAGTAACAGATTTTCACTGATCAGCCATAATGCCTTCAATTCCCTCCTTCCCTGACCGGGGGTTGCAGGCTAATCAAACTAAGTGCATCAAGCACACCAGTGCCACCACAGAAGTGCTGGCCGTAACATGAGATTTTCATCCTGGTCTTAAGTCAACTATAAAACCAGATTTACAGCAGGAAGGATCTCCTCCATTGAGTTTTAAACCGAATCTCAAAAACTATGCAGTAAAACGCAACACAAATGGTTTCAAGACTAAACACGTGGCTCACTGAGTTCACTGCTAATTTCTCACAGGGAACAAAATTCTGAGGTTACAATAAAGTGGGTGAGTGGTCCTTGACATTTTTCCTGTAATTACACTGAAACAACCACACACACACACCAGCATTCTCCTGTACTCTCAAGTCTGTGCAGTACAGGTGGCCTTGTCTTGGAAAACCATTAGTGTTCCACTTAGGCTTCAGATCAACTTAACTGATGATCTGAATTAACTTGACATTCTATATTATAAATTATTATAAAGAAGAAACAAAGCATTTTTGAACAAGTGTAGACTTTAACAATGTTGACAACCCATTTTATAAAGAAGAGAATTATCTCCATTTTGAGCTGGAACAGTCTGCCAAAGATAAAAAGCTCTCATGTTGCACTGTACAAACAGGGTTCCTTTGCCAGTCGTTGCTTTTTTCTTCTCAGAAAGGAACTGAATCATGTAATGTTTTTATTCACCGATACTTGAACCTTACCTTCTCAGATCCCTCTATCTTTTAAAACATTCCAGAGAGAACAAATGCCATTCCCACCCCAGTAACTCTCCTTGTCCAAGGCCTGTTGAATTGCAAATACCATTTCCTGCATCCCAGCAGGCCTATCAACACTGCCTACTGGGCTTATCAAGCCTTAGATCAGATGTCTTTTCTCAACAACATGATCCAGTTCTGTTCTGTTCTAACTTTAAAGCCTAAAAATCTTTGCTGTAATAAAAACATACCAGATTTTGGGCACAGTGAACTTAAAACATTTGTTTTGATCTATAACAGGTGCTTTCATTTTTCAAATGTGTCTTTGATGGCATTTACATCTCCTGCTCCCAGCTGATGCACCCAGATCACTGAAGTGGGCAAACACACTATCAAGATTGTCTTCCAGGGAGTGTTTTTTGTTGTTGTTGTTTCTTTTTTGTTGTTGTTGTTTCTTTTTTTCCTTTCAATTCAGAAAACTTTTAAAAATACCATTTTCAATGTTATTGTTGAACTAGGCTATAGTATTTAGAAGAATTCTTCACTCCAAGATTTGTCTAAAAGCTTTAATATTGATTACAGATAAAAAGACCTTTTCTCATTTCACAAATAACTATTTGTTGATATTCATGCAAGCTAAGGAGGATGTTACACTGTGAGCACATCACTACTTGACATGCATTCTAATAGGACTGCCAATGCCTTGTCTCAATGTTTTCATTTTTAGAAACACGTGGGCAATATACCATAGAAGGTGTGCCACATATGCAAAGTTCATAGGTGAAAACACTACATTAGTTATAAATCTATAGCTAAATTAAACCACTGATGAAAATCTCATTGGAATTCCACAGCCAGGGGACCACAGATGTTGTTAACATCACTGTTCCTCCTCCGCTTCCCCTTTCAAGAATGAAGTCCCTACTCAGAGGGATTATAATAATAGTTCCCAAAATCTATGCTAAACGGATGGCACTTCTGTGCCTTCCAATTTCATCCTTTTTTTAATCCTATCAATGCCTCTCCTCTCAAACCTTTGTCAAAAAGAGTAAGAATGGTTCAACAAAACTTAACAGCTCCACTGTTGTTCAGAAGAACTCTTGAGACAGTAAGTTAAATGCTGTATACCACACAGATCAACAGCTGCCACTGATCTGTGAAATAGAACAAAAGACGATACTGGATTAACTAATGATGGAGTGAGACTGAAAAAAAAAAACAAAAACAATAAACTATTACAAGGTTGGGATAACTTGCTATGCCCGTCATTTTTGGAAAGAGGTGATAGGAACATCATTTCTTCTCCTGACATCTAGGATCCAGCAAAAAGAATACAGTCTTAACCTTCATCCTTTCAAACTGAAAGGAGCTGGGAGATAAGACTCTACAAGTACAAACAAGCCTATGCTTTGCAGCTCAGCTCTTCTACCTCAACCTTCAAGTAGCAGTTGACTTTGCAATTACCGAATGGAAACCATATAACCAAGAATACTTGATGACTTTTCCTTACTATTCTCATTTCATTTTAGTATATGTTAAACTCCAAATGTCTAAGCAGTATGGTAGTCTGAAAACCTCACTAATCATTCAATAAGATGAAATGTTTGCCTATGGAGAAGATACCGGCAAATGAGAGCCACAATCCTTACTAGGATTGGGTTACGTAGCTCAGGTATGTGGTGTGATGTATAAACTCTATCGGACATTTGATCATTAAATATCCTGAAATACAAGCCGTATTTTTACTGTACAAAATAAATGAGCATTCATCTAGATCAATGCACTGGGTTTTCTTCTGGAATTGCTGCTGAATTCAAGAGTTGAACTGCAATATTTTGTTAGCTAATGTGTTAAAGTCTGCAAACTGCAGTTGCAGCAATAGTGAGGACTACAATTCAAATAAAAATCCACAAAACAACACTGAAGAGTTAACCAACTCGGAACAAATACAAGTAAACCCTGGCAGAATTTTTGAGATCTAAGCATTAATGCTATTACTATTGCTAAAAATAAAAAAAAAAGAGAGAGAGAAAAAAACCTCAATATGCAAATATTGCCTTCTCATACATTCTCTCCTCCCTTCCATCACACAGGATCTGGTGTTTCCTGATGTCTCAGTGAACTGGTGGCAAACATGTGCTGCAGAAGGGATGGGACAGCTTGTGCATGGTCAAAATGCAGTTGAGGGGGGGCACAGTCACACCCTTACAGTTGCAAAATTGCTAGGTTGAGGTCAGCCCTTCTGCAGGAACCATTTGCTGAATTTCTTTCCCCTCCTGTAGCTCAGTAGAAGCCCAAGTAATCTGGGTAAGCTTGTCATGACACCAGCACCAAAATCCTGTTAGAGAAGTTGCCAACCGGAAATCCGGCAAACATTCACCTAGGAGACAGCTGGGACAGCTTAAGGTATCACTGGCTCTCTTGATATTTGTTTCTGTGCCAGAAATGAATCCTCCTGCAGCAAAGTGAATGGATGAGAGATATGGTCAACTCTTACTGCACCCAGAATTCGTCCCCCGTCAATCCAGGGGGACTGAAGACCAATTCCCAGCAATCCAATGCAGCAGCACTGCTGCCCCGCTGTCTGCAAGCAGCTGCTCCCCACAGCACCATGATGTGCTGAGCAGACACACGGCAAGCTAAGGGCTGGAGAACAACTCCCGTTATGACATCCAACAATTCCAAGAGAGTACAAACAGCATTAGAAGTAAACCAGAGCACATTAAAACCAGCACAGAATGACTGCAATGAAATCTCCCCACCTCCATGATACTCTCCCTCACAGAAGACATGGAGAAATAGAAGTGACACTAGTCTGAAGAATTAACAAAATGTCCTAGAAGTAAAAGCAGTGTGAACGCAAGAGAGTTTGATAATCGAACATGGGCCCTTTCATTTTGCCTATCATGGGCTGGGATCATTTCAGACATAGCACAACCAGATCCTGAGGCAAAGTAATGACTTGTGCTGAGCTGCTGAAAACCCTGAGGACAATTCAAATACAGAATTGATGAGCCCTAGAGGGAGATGCATCAAGCTTTCCTAGGGCAAGAATGTTACAATCATCAGCATGGGTAAAAATAAGGCAGAAAAAAGAGTGCAAGATGAAGATGGATATTTCAGTCAGTGAAGGTACAAACTGACACAGCTTAATCAAAATCAGAGCTTTACCAGCCTCAGTCAGCAGCTATTTCCTTTAGCTTAAAAGTTTGCAAACTGCACTTGCAACAACAGTGGGAACTGCAATAAAAAACATACACAAAAGAGCACCTAAGTGTTAAAATTGACTTGAAACAAGTGCAAGACAACTCTAGCTGAATTTTTAAATTCAGCCTCTCCTGTTAATAAAAAAGGCTAGGAATACTCAGTAAGCTAACATTTAGTTATTGCTAACTGGAATGAACGTCTCAAGATAGTTAACATACATGTGTTATCACACTCTACTGAAAGCCATTAAACATCATTTCTTAAAACTGAGGTCTGGATCCTTCTAAAAAAGCAAACACTGGAAAAAATTCCTCCTTAGAGTACACATACACCACACACTGGTCATCTTCATTTGGAAGAAATATATATACGCACCTTTCACACTGAGAATCCCCATCTTCCAAAAACCAAGTCACTTAAAGGGAAACTTTTAAGCAAACAAATGACAATCAAACAATAAAAAAGAGGCTAGCATCTCTTGTGCATAAAATATTTCCCCTTTGTGCTTATATCCTTACTGAACTTGATTACGTAACAGCACCACCATCCTGAGTTTGCAAATTCCAGTTCAACATGAACTACTGCTGTTCTGAAGTATGCTGATATAACAATGTACAACTGCCTAAAAATGTCCAATAAATTAATAAATAAAAACAAGCAAGAAACCCTAAGGAACACACATTACACCTTAAGCAGAACAGAGTATACTAAACTTATTTTACCAAAAAAAAAAAACAAAAAAACAGCCATGTCAGCAACACCGGAGCAGTAATTGTCAATATCTAAATGTTGCTTAGCATGAAGCCCATAAAACTAATGCTTTTTGCCCCTTAGCTTTAACATAAACTGTGCAGTTTGTGATTTATAGTAATTGCCTCTTCCCTTAAGATTTGCATTTTGAAGTCAAATTAACATATCAAATAAAAATGAAAAAACTTACAAACTCCTGCATTGTCATCTTAACAACCAGTGAGTGATTCACTCAGAACATATCATCTCCTCAGATACTTTGATGACATAGTTCTATACAACAGCAATCAAAGAATTCTAGTCTGGCCCAAGAAACTCCGTTCTATATTTTAATCAGTTTCTATTGCATGCAGTAGAACAAAATTGTAATTGAAAGTAGACTTTCGTATTCCAATAAAATTATATCATTGAATGCTCTCAACAGTAACAAATATGCCAAAATTACCCAGAAAGAAATTTCTAGATTTTTGAACTTCAGTTAAATTTTATCTTACAAAACTTTGATTCCTATCTCAAGAAGATTTGATTAAAAAAGCACTACATTACTTGACCAAAAAATACCTAATGAGACACAGCAATACCTTCCTCCCTCAACCATCAAGCCACTCATCAAACAAGACATATTTACACATGGCTTTAAAAAAAATGAGAGCACAGAGACAGAGTATAACTCTTAGTTCACAGCGTCAAACTCTCTTTAAACAATATAAACGTGGTTACAGTGATAATAAGAAATACTTTGTGTAATCACAGAAGCAGTGTGTGACTGAACTCTGCAGACCAGCGGATTGAATATGAAACTCCGGACAATATGTTCCCCTATGAATACCACATAATCCTGCTTCTTAAAAATAAAAAAACAAAAAAAAAACACCTTTTACTCTTTCACTTAGCAAGAATTAATTTCTTTCTTGACTGCCTCCTGATTCTTCATTTTGTTCAGGCCTAGGAGCTGATTATCAGTACTACTTGAAAAGCCATGTTGCTGCATCACAACTTGATGCCCTGTAGTCCACAGTCTCCTTCACCAACCAAGGCAAGAAACAAAAAAGACGTAGGAGGGTTAAAAGGAAGGAGACAAAGTTCGGGGGATATTATTCAGTGTTTTCAGTATGCACAATGTAAGTCACTCGTGTTTACATCCACTAATTACCACAATGGGCCTTTCCTAACACAAATGCAGCACAATGTATTGTACAACACTTGTAAATCCTTGGGCATCATTATCCATACTGACATTTAACTCAGAATTGGCAGTTTTTAGCCATTCCTGTTTACATTAAAATACAATTGTTCTCATTTCACTTCAGGATAAAACACTTCAGTAAACTATATACTCCATTTCTATAAGAAAATGTAATTGCCATATTCTGACCCTAAGAGTACACTATGAGTCACGTTGCACACATTTTGTGATTCTGAGCATCTGCAGTTTACATTCTGCTACTTAGAATGAGCTGGTACCAACCAAAAATACAAAAGTCATTGGCAAAAATAGCTTTTTAGACATTCATTATGACGTTTGCCCAGTTATTGCCTCACAACAGCTTCCACAGAAACCAAAATGATGTTTAAACACCTTCGTTATTGGTGAATTAAGATGAGACTGCCCAGGAATAGGAACATTTCTGTATTACTTAGTTTATGCCACTGTAGATATATTATATGTCTTGAAGGAGTTAAATTATTACATTAATATAATTCAGTAAAAAGCTTTCTTTGTAACACAAAGCAAAAAAGAAAAAAGAAAATCTTATTTTAGAATCTGCTGAACACTTAATAGATGGAAAGCATTATTAACTACGAATATCTCAGAGCATCAGAAATTAAGATGCAATAACCATATATGGTTCTGAAATACCCAGGACAGATGATAAACAGCAACCAAATAGCTCCCTCACTGAGTACCCTCATCTCACCTCCCATAGGTGAGTACCAATTAAATCACAGGTATCAATTTCTACACGCCAATCCTTCCTGAGACTCCTCTTCCCCAGTATGAACAACCTCAGCTCTCCCTGCCTTTTCCCATATACCAGATGCTCCCAGCCCTTCATCATCTCAGTGGCCCTTCATTAGACCGGCTCCAGTACACCTGCATCTCTTGTTCTGGGGAGCCAGGTCCTGAACACAGCAATGCCACAAGTCTCACCAGGACTGAGGAGAGAGAAGGATCACCTTCAACTTGCAGTTTGCTAGGTCCTGTTCTGCAGCTTACCAGATGAAGGGCATCCAGCCTGGTGCCTGGGACTCTTCCCACTCAGGTGCAGGACTTTGTATCTCCCTGGACCTTAAACAGGACTGGTGCTTTTATGACCACTGGAGTGCCCTGGCCGGAACAAGCCTTTAGCTGCACACTGTGCCACTGGTCACAGCCCTCAGCCCTTTCACCCCAAATGTTCAGTCAGATTTAAATCCAGTTCACTGTCCACTTACTGAGCCCATACTTCAACAGTTTACCTATCAGGATGCTAGGGCTGACAGTGTAAAAATTCTTGCTAAAGTTAAGATAAACAAGAGACCGCTGGCGTTCAATCCCTGCTATGCATTTTTTAAGCTTCTAACGTTTTGTCCTTCCATACATAATGGGACAATATTTTTCTTCCTACACCAGAATAAATTCTATTATTCTGCTTGTGAAATGTAGCTATTGTAAGCTAAGGGAGATAGCTATTACACCAGGAGAGGTTCAGGTTGGATAGCAGGAAAAATTTATTCTCAACAAGAGCAGTGAGGCAGTGGCACAGGCTGCCCAGGGAAGTGGTGGAGTCACCACCCCTGGAGGTGTCCAAGAACCGAGGGGATGAGGCAGTAAGGGACACAGTCAGTACACATGGTGGGAATGGGTTGGTGGGCAGACTAGGTGGTCTCAGTGGCCTTTTCCAACCTTAACGATGCTCTGATATCTGTTTTATTATAAAACCTTTGTCAAAAATACACATATGCAGAAGTACACTAAGTACTGCCATATTTTCATCCCTACAGCTTTCCCTTTGCATAATGTATGTTTCCATCCACTATTCAGAAACAAATTAATAAAAAACAAAACAAACAGCAACAAATCAAATGCAGGGGATAATAAAGGGAACCGCCTGCAGAGGACTGTGAGCAGATGGTATCCAAACACACAGAGGGGACAACAAAATGAAGCCTGGGGCGGAGTGAAAGGAAAGCTCAGGGATAAAGCTGCACTACAAATGACTCTCAGATTTCTTCTCACAGGCAGCAGCACACAAACTGTAAGCTGTGGACAGAACAGCTATGTCTTAGAGAAGCTCAGGGAGCCAGGAAGGTAAGTGCACCACAGGAGCTTTCGGAGTCCCAGAAGGAAGCAGCCCCGCATGGCAGTCAGACTCCGCTGATTTCACAGCAGCTCGGCCCAGCAGAGCAGGGTGACCAACACCATGCAATAACCACAGGCAGCCCGCCTGAGAGAGAAAAGCAGCAAGCTAGAAGGAAAACAAACATGCAGAACAGAGTAGATCTAAAGAATCTTGCCCCACAGCAGGCCAGGGAAGAGCTGGTAGACGCCTGGGAAGACAGAGCCCAAAGCAGCTCACACCTGTCTGCAAGGAAGGTCCATGCAGAGCTATTTTCAGCAAAGGGCAGGAGTCCTCAGCTGCCAGGCACTGTGTCCTGGGAGGGAACAGAGAGCAGCAAGGAAAGGGAGGTACTGCAGGCTGCACAGAAACCGCTTCTGAAATTCTTTCAACTGTGACATTGTTATCCTAAAAATTAGTGTCTGTGATCATGCTGAGCTCTCAACAGTTGTGCACTGGCTGCTGCTAAGGCCGAGTGCTGGGCTGAACAACTTCTGGTCCGAGTGAAGAAAAAAGAAATATCAGCTCTTTCACAGAACAGCTGCAAATAAATAAGATAAATAAATAGAAAAAGACTGTTCAAAGCACGGACACACCAAATCCTGTCAGTGTGAGGAAAGTGGATTAAAGAATTTCATAAATATCAATTATGAAATTGAAGGAATTGGGAAAAATTACTTGCAGTTACAGATATCTCAGTGTAGTAGGCAGAAACAAAACAGCAAGAAGCACTGCATCTGCGACCTCAGGAAGGAGAGTTGTGTGTTTTTTCATTCTCTTTTTTATTTGTTTTTTCCTGAACACAATACTAGCCAGACAGACAGACTGAAAAACATCAGCAAAATAGCTGCATGTTGCATAGTGTTTCTGCTCTGCTCCTGCAAACAGAGCTCTGTTTACATTCTTTGTAAATAAACAGGGCAGCACACACACACACACACACACACACAGAGGCACAAATATCTCACAACCCTCAAATCACAATCTATTTTTCTTCCTGTGAGAAGGAACTTGGCAAAGCCTCAAGTATTAGTTAGCTCTTGGGCTCTTACATTAGAAACACTACTTGCCAGGTTTTCCAAATACAGATGTCAGATAGGCAAATATTGGCTAACCAGTCTTGTGGGTTGTTTTTCTGTCTGTGCAGCTACCTCGTAACAGAATTGAGCAATCTCTTGGTACTTGCAGGTCAAATTAATGATACCCTTCCTGTCCACCTCAGAGATGCTATTTCTCTTCTAAGCAAGGATATATGACTGCTTTGAGGTTGCTTGTTTTTGCTTTTATGCATTCACGTGTTGTTTTTTAACTGGCACCAAAAAAATTGTTTTTAATTGCCATTATCAGACAGCTCTTTTATATTCTGGACCAGAATGAGCTGAGGCAGGATGCCCAGTCTGAGCTGGGTTATGCTCCAGAACTCCTTACTTACTATTTTGTGTGTCCATATGCTGCCTTACCTCAGACGGGTTTTGCAACAAGCACAGAGGACGAGTTTGGTGGAGTAAGTAGCACTACTCACTTGTGGTTGTTACTGAGCTTTGCCTTCATTAGACATATGAGCCTATCAACTCAACAGGTGTAAGTCTGAAGCATAGACATATATTATACACTTTGTAAGAAGACACTTGTTCTCCTTTCCAGAGATGCAAGTCTATAAAACGCAGTTAAGTAGACAAGACTCTCTCAACTTAAAATTTCCATAGAACTGAGAAGTAGCAAAGGAATGGATGACTCCGCATCCTCAGTTGATCGTAATCTTCTGGATGTCCATGTCACACTGCCAAAAATCCAAAGAGGCCCAAGCACAGTTTTGACAGGTGTGACTGGAAGACTGGTGTTAGATTATCTGATTAAAGGGCAATCGCAATACAGAGACAGCAAGGATCAGTAGAAAAACAATGGGCAGAAAAATCCCAGCAACCTAATCTGCAAAAAGGACGCTCCTGAATCAGCTCTTCCAAAGACCTTCAATTATATCATTGTCTCCCAGTGACAAACCCACCAAGACGAACGAGGAGGAAGCACTCTCCCCAGGAGCACTCTGAATGCTAAAGGTTATTGCCTTAAGGAATACAAGATTTATGGGATGTGGGAAGGAATACTACCTTGGGATTAGGTAAAACTTGCCATAAAATTGTGGGAATATGCAAGACAATATTTAGGGAAAGGCACAAGAGGTGGAGAAGGACTGGGATAAAGGTGGATAAGGGAACGACATGCATGGGAAAAGAGCAGAAAAAGAGGATGAAAGGGGCATGTCCAGTGCAGATGGCTCAGAACACTTGTCTGACAGCCTTGCCCATGACAGTCTATCCTACAGTGTCATTAAATTCTATTTTTGTGGGTGCACTTTGTATTCTGAGTGTGAAAACTCCAGTGACCTTAAGCCAGACTAGTGAGCAGGTAGGTAAGAGGTGCAAGTACCAGTAACTGGAACAAGAAGAAACCTCAGAGCTCAGGATTCTATGAGCCTACAACCAGGGCATCAGACCTGAACAGCTGGATAGGAGAAGTGGGACTGGGTTGGCCATGCAGATCCTGTTTGAGTGCTCCAAGTATGTTTGTGTGAGTGCCACTAAAAGGCTCTGAGGTTCTGTTGGTCTATGTGGTCAGCTATATATATGCATTTTGTGTGTGTGCGTGCATGTGTCTGTGCACGCATACCTTCTGGGAATTAGAGTTCAGTCTCATTACAGGCCGGCCCTGGAGATATAAAGCTGCAGCAGTCTTGCACAGAGCTATTTAGCTGGGATGGGAGGTACACCCATGGGACAAAAAGCCCTCCAGATTTGGCTACTTCTAACAACTGGTATAGCTAAAAGGACACAAGTTTCTTAGCAAAGCTATCAGTAACAATTTGAAGGTGAAGAGTATAAATCTGTCATTTTGACATTTTGTAAACAATTCAGTATTTAACTGATAGCAGAAAAATAATAGCATTCTCAGGTACCACTCAGTTTTGATTGAATGTCCTCTGGATCTTTTAAAAGCCCTTGAAATTTCTATGTGCTAAACACATTCAAAAACAATTGTGACTGATCCTATGTTTTCTTACAGGGTCAGGACTCAATCATACACCACTACAATGGAAGAGTAACACAAATAAATAAAAACTTGATAAGACAAAGCAGATGTAAATTAAATTACAGGGACATAAATGAAAGGTATCCCTTGGAGAAACTTGTTATTCTTTACAGAATTATATTCACAACACCTTTAAATTCAAGTATTCTGCATGAAAAATCATGCATACTGTAGCTACAAAGCCAAAACAAAAGTCTACACTAGTTACTAGCCTCAGAAATCCACCCAGATCCCCCCATTCAAAAGTACTTGCAATAAAGTAAGTTTATTTAATAATGAAGTACTTATTTTCTTGCGCACTAACAACTTGTTTGAAAGTATTCTTTCACTGTGAAATACAAGCATTCTGAGGAAGACCATATTTTTTATTTGCCTTTCTAGATTAACACTCTGAAACATCAATCACCTGGAAAGGAGCCAAGTGAGACTTCAAACCAAGTAAACAAAAGCTTCAGATTCTTATTTATTTTAGAACTAAATGTTTTAATTGATAAAATTCTATTTCATAATCACTGTGCTTATTCACCTCTCCCCTGTCTCTTAGGGAAGTCTTGATCCAAAGCAGTATTACAGTCTTCTCAGAAGCAGAGATCTCTCATAGCTAAGACACCAAGCAACAGTGGGAATTCCTGATTCTCGTCCTATAAGCAACAGAATCCATCAGATAGACTTCACTCGGTCCAATCAAAGATGAAAAAGCACCATTCTGAGAAGATGACCACACATGTTCTCCTATGAGAAAGGCAATCCTTTTATAGAAGGGTTCATACAGAATAGGTGTATTTCCAAACATCTTCAATTCTAGTTATGGAATGGAATAAACAGAGGTTGGGAAGTTCATTTGGTATGTGGGCTTGGCAGATCAAGGGAGGTGATACTTTGCCTCTGCTCCAGTAAGGCCACATTTAGACTACTGTGTCCAGTTCTGGGCTCCTCACTTAAAAAGAAGACAGGGATCTGCTAGAAGGAGTCCAGCATAGGACCACAAAGACGGTAGGAAGCCTGGAGCATCTCCTGTATGAGGAAGGGCTGAGTAATCTGGGTCTGTTCAGTCTGAAAGGGGATATGATCAGTGTTCATAAATATCTAAAGGGAGGTGGGAGGCAAACGGATGAGGCCAGGCTTTTCTCAGTGGCGTGCAGCAACAGAACAAGGAACAATAGCCTAAAACTGGAACATAAGAAGTTCTATACTAACATGCAGAAGAACTTCTTTAAGTGTGACAGAGCACTGGCACAGGCTGCCCGCAGAGGTTGTGGAGTCTCCTTCTATGGAGATGATATTCAACACCCAGCTGGACACCTCCTGTGCAACCTACTGTAAGGTACCTGCTTTAGCAGGGGGTTGGACTTCATGATCTCTCTTCATCATCTCTTCCAAGCCCTGCAATTCTGATTCTGTGAATCTGAGGCCCTGATTTTGAATAGAACACACCAAAATGGCTGTCCACCAGAAGTCTCATGCATTTCCGAGCCCCTTTTCATTTCAACCAAAACAATCACTGTTGGATATTTTGATATACTACTTGCAGTAACGGTTACAAAGTAAAATTACATTCTGTCCTTACAGTGTTATTAATGACAAAAATGATTCTGTTTCTGCCAAAACTTGTTCTAGTATTTTAGCTTTGACAACAACAGAAAAAAACACGCAGCGTAAGAATAGTTTCCACACTAGTACTGGCCTTCTTTGACCCCCCAAAAGATACAAGCTATTCCCATGTACAGTAGTACTGTGGAAGAGAAGTAATAAGTTGTTGCCTTTGCTGGAAGGCTGTGAAAAAATGCCAGTAGGTTTTGTTTGGGCCTTAGAAGTTACTTCACAAAAAAATGAAGCACTGAACTTCAGAACTGTTTCACATTACTCCAATTACATTTTGCCAAAGAAGGAGCTCTACAAACTTCTTCCTCTTTTTGTGGAATTGTGCTGTCCGAGTTTTTTTGGGGGGGAAAAGTCTTCAAGATTAACTAGCAAAATGTTGAAGTATGCACATTAATGAGTTCTCAAGAGAAGGAACATGATCTCTTAGTATAAATGCGCGTATCAACGATCTACAGTAAGAAACATACACATTAACAATTTGTTGCTTTGGAAGACATCAGGATAAAGCTACACTTAGAACACATTTATCAGAACGGCCTGAAAAACAGAAAAGCCAAAGTTTCATACAAATAGAACATCTGCTTGGGACGTGGTCCTGCCCTGAGGCACTGTACAGTCACAAAGAGAGGAGATCATCCAGGCTGATGGACTAAAGCCTCTGTGTCAAGGAATTTAGTAGAGAACTGGCTCCTTCGTTTGTAACATATACAGCAGGCAGAATGTGGAGCTGCATGTGTTTGTTTCTAATTGGAACTTTACTAACAAAAAGAAAGAGAGGACACAGAAGAAAAGGAAAGAGAAATAATACACCATCCATCCAGTCACTATCAGTAGCATGATTTTGGTAAGGTGCCCTAGATGAAATGACTTTCACATATGGTTTTTTTTTTTTAGGTCAACGCTGACAGCTTGGATTTTGTCAGCAAGCTTACCCAAGCCTAACAGTGAGTCTTGAAGAAAATACAGAATTATCTGGGAGAGAAACTAGCTAAGGAGTGTAAAATTTGTAAGGGCTTCTAGTGAAAGACCTTCAGGCCACAAAACCTTTGGACAGAAAAGGTATTCTTCAACCAAACAGTAAGACTGATATCCTCTGTATGGTCACATTCATGGGAACTCATAAGCTGAAAGACACCACAATTATCCTGATAATACACAAAATACACACAAAAATGGAATGCTTCAATAATATAAAGTTGCTTAACTTGTTGCTTAGTACCTCAGCAATTGTTCTACCAATGAAAATCTGCAAAAATACCATCATAGTAAATGTATGAAATTACATAACATCTAAACATTTTGTTAGTAAATACAGAATGTGAACACACAGGAATCTCAAATTAATTTACTCTGTAACACAGTGCTCTGACAACAGAAAAGCAGTAATCTGGTGTAGGCACATTCTGTTCTGTGCAAGCTATCAGACCATGTACCCATAAAACCTGCCCAGGGGCCCAGGGTGGATATTTTAGTGAAGTCATGATTAAGACAGTGATAGGCAAAAATGCCTCCACTCATAAAACTGGACTACTTCTGTAATAGGAAAGGCTTTGCTTCAAGCTATATATTACTTTTTTATTTGATTTTTTACCCTGAAGTAGAATTTGATACATGCATTTACCTTGGAAAGGGAAAGTACATTGTTCAAGACATATATTTCCAATTTTTTACATACTTATTTTTAACCACTTATTATGTTACATCTAATAACAACTGGCTTCTTGAATTCATTTCCAGTGAAGGACAGTTCTCACATGGGAAAATCTCATGCAACCACCAAGCACCATCGGTCTCTCCCCTTCCCAAAGATCACTCATCTGAATACCAGCCACCAGTGCCAACAACCAACACTGATGTTTTCAGAAGGCATTTTAAAAACTTCCCATAATAAATACCTCACTGATAACTGTATGATTTGAATTTCTTAAAGATAAAAAATAAATAGAGATCAAGTCATACATGGAAGATAAAAACAGGGATACTAAAAACACTTCTCACTTGTGATCAAATACCAATACATGTGATTTTTTTTTACATAGGGTAGAAATTCCAGAGACAGGAATAAACATGCAAAAATCAAATACACTTCAAATTCTGAACTTTTTCAAAACCTATTGATGAGTTGATACAGGCACAACCTGCTCTAAAAGAAAGTTCAGAGCATCACTTTGAAAGAAAAAGGCTACTTCTACACACATTACTGGTTGTTTTTCTCCTACACACACACACACACACACACACACACACACACACACACGCGATGACAAGCTGCAGCATTCCTTGTCTGTACATTCCTTTCATACTTCCCTTAAAAGTCTGTCACATGGAAACAGTGAGCATATGAAGCCTTTAATACAAAAAGTACACAAATTGTATGATTTCTTTCGGCCAGTGTTAGCCCACTAAAATTAAGTATGGCTCTACAAGGCACAGTGTCACCAGAGTCAGTCCTCCAGCAAAGGAAATGCTGTTCTGGATAAACAGCCGCCGTCCCACATTTGGATAGGATCACTTCCTCTCTACTTCTAAGATCAAATACAGAAAATAACAGAACTAGTTGGAAATCTGGAAGCAGGGAACTAATATACATCGCTCACTGTTATAATAAGCAAAATAAAAAAATTAGAATTAACAACTACTGGAAATAAACTGAACTGCCCTGAAAGGGAAGCAACATTTCTTTTACACTTTAAAAAGAATATAAAGAGAAAAGATATCTAAAATGACATTTTAAATATACTTTTAGAACTTAGTGGAACTGATTAAATGGTTCCATTGTTCTGATAATTCTTTTTTGTTTCAATGTT
Organism: Odontophorus gujanensis; assembly: GCA_013399175.1. Classification (NCBI taxonomy): domain Eukaryota; kingdom Metazoa; phylum Chordata; class Aves; order Galliformes; family Odontophoridae; genus Odontophorus; species Odontophorus gujanensis. The sequence continues at coordinate 51,795 of VXAB01004163.1, read as the reverse complement.
AGTTACAAGAATAACAACACATTATTAACCTATAATGCCCTGCTATGGAGTAATTATTCCAAAGCATTTATCTGACACAGCAATGTCAGGTCTTACTGGATGCAGTGAGCTGACGGCTCCTCCACTTCTAAACATGTTTTATTTCTGTAATTCATTACAAATGACACTTCTGCCTTAGGAAAAGCAGTGCATCCACAATTAGGTTAAAAAAACAAAACAAAAAGACACACGTCCCTACACCCAAAGGAATCTTGCAACATCACAGCGTTTCACAATGCCTCTTATATCAACTAATATTAGATCTCTTCTTAGGAAAAGAAACAAACAATACTCAGTTTCCAACTTTATTCTTCCAGACCATTATTTGAGACTTATTCCTCCTTTATTTTTCCCCTGACTGCATTCTTGGGATGACCTGATGAAGAAACCACATAAAAGCATGAAGACATGCATTTAATTCTCTCTGCAAAAATAAATTACAGAGAGAGATTGGTATACATAGCTCAAGGCTAAAAAGAGAGAAAAAAAAAAAAGAAACAAAAATAAAAGCAAAGAACAGTCATCTTTAAACCTTGCCTGCACCGTCCCACCCCAAATACTTCTGCACACTGTGCAACAAGAACTTTGCTGTCCTGCTGGCATTTTAAAATATTTTCCCTTTGCTGACATTTTATAAAACCTCTCAAAATCACAAAAATTGAATTATAAAAGCAATGGTTATCTACTTTAGAGCTGGTCATGAGTGCTCGGCTGTCATCATTTGTTTCTGTTATTTTCTAAGTGTTGTGGAAGAACATTGAAGCAGAAATCCATTTTAAAGCAACACGCATATGCAGCCTTTGCAGAAAGGCAGCAAGAGAGTCAGTCAGACGTACCAGCCTTACTAATAACCTTTAGCAGTAACATCTTGTGGTAAAACTGCATCACTGACAAATTTAGAATCCAGAATCAGAGCTTAAAAAAGCAGAACAAAAAGACCGCCAAGTGTCCCATGACACAGAAAACTGTTCTGTACATTAGGAACAGTCTAAACATTCAAAAGTGATCCAGGTGGAAGAGCTGGCATTTTTCAAAACAGAACTGAAACACAATGGAAGTTCTACAAAGCCCTTAAAATGGCAAAAAAGAAAATCTGTATAGCTCGAAGGGCTAACTACACTGTACAAGGGATGAGGGCACAGCTGACGTGACAGAAATAAAGGTAGTTTTGCTTTCTTTGAGGGTTTTCCCAAGACCACCCTACTCTGCCTGCTGCTGGCTTGCTAATGGCATTTGCAAGGCGTAGACAAGGAATTCCACGCAAAGACCCCTGGGGTTCATCGCTGCTCCTTAAATAAACAAACCAGGTATGCATTGTGCTGGACAAAAACATTTCCAATGTACTTCAAGCTTTCCTCTGTATTTTTCAGATCTCAACTGAGCAAACAAACGAAGTTGGTGTGACGAGTTGGGGCAAGCTGTGAGCCCCGCCATGCCCTCGCTCCCAGCTACCCACGCTCACTGGCTCAGGCTGCTGCCAGGCATGCACAGTGCCCAATGCTCACAATGCAAGGATTTAAACATGCTGGCTCATTCTACCTGCCTGCTGCAATACCCCACAGAATACTAAGGTGCACTTATCTTAACCCCCCTTGCTACACCACTGCCAGGTCCAAGTTTCTCTAGGAGCAGGTGGGGGGAAAGGAAGGAGGAATGTCATTAAGAAAAACATCTCAGATCTGCATTCATTTGCTTTTCAGGGCTGTATTATCTTTAACATCTCAGAGGATCCTCAGCACATTGGTGCATCTCACATTCTTCTTAATGTCTCCTAAAAGCCTCTTAAAACCCCAACAAGCAGCTATCCTGAGAATGCTGCAGGACTCCTCATGCTCCGAGCTCCCGCAACTGCCAAACCACCCATTAGAGCCCAGCTTCCTCCTACCCATTTTGTTGTTTATTTCCCTCCAGGATAGGGTAACATACTGAACTTGCCAAGCAAGCAGGAAAAGCTACAAACACTCAACTCTGCAGTAAAAACACAAAGCAAACAAACCAGAAGGCCAGCGATGGGCTCCCTCCTTCCTCCCATTCCTGTACGGCACAAAGCAGCTCCTCTCCCTTCCCCTTCTGATGGGCAAGCATGTCTAGCAGTCTGCTGGTGTGGGAAACAAGAAACAAGCCATGCTCTCTTCCAGGTCTCCCACCTGGTATTTCAGAGAACTTGAGCTTCTTAAACAGACCAACCACGGTGAGAAAGGGTAAAAATTGTTGATAAAAAAATACGCAAGTGTGCCTTTATCAAAAACATTTTTGTGCACGTGAGCAATGAGCACACGCTGCAATTTCACTACACCAAGGACAGCTTTATAGTCCAGACACTCATTGGTACTATATTTATTTCTTCAAAACACACAGTAATTTTGGAAAGGGCCCTGAAAGGAACTGGAAGCTCACAGGACCGACAGCACTGTTTCGTAACAGCTTGCAAAAAGAATTCAGTCTATTTTTAGACACAGGAAAAGAATGTGGATATTCTAAAAAAAAGATCTCAGATAACACATTAAATTAGTTTTTATTACCTATAACTGACCATGCAAATTGTGCCGCTGATGTGCCAAATCCCTCTCCAGGTGAACTGTACCACATAATTAAATCCTCAAAAGACAGAAGTCTCTGTATATATGGAACATTCACATTTGAATCTTTATTGCAAAACTATTCACCATGCTGTTATGAAATCTTACTTTTCAATGAATGGTATCTAAATTATCTCAGACATGCATCCATTTCTAATTATGTGCAATAATCCTTTACAGGGACCAATTCATCTAGGACTGCCATCAGTTCAACTAAGAGCACGTTTTGCTCAGAATGAGACCGATCAGCTTTAGGGCACTGCATTAAAATTCCCATTTCTGAATACAATCACGTGTAATTGTATACTGAAACCCCTTCAGCAATGCCAACTCCATAGAAAAATCTTTCCAAAAAAATCAAGTTAACACCTGTTTCCTTTACTGTTTTCACCCCATCATCCTCTCTGTTACCACCACCATTTTATTAGCCTTGCATGTAAAAATTGTAGGCATCACGGTCAGACAGAAGCAAAAAGATAGGCATTAATATTTTCTTTCCCGACTCATCATTTTGAATAAACAAATAAAATACATCTCAAAGCTGTTCTTACATCTCTCCATTTTGGTAAGGTGACTTAACAACCCACTCCCCCCACCATTTTCTGGATCTCTCATTGCTGGTATTTTGTTATACCACAGCTACTGAAAGGCATTTCTGTTTGCTTCCATGTGCCTTAGCAGAAATACACTTATAAACCAAACCAAACTGCTCCTTTTGATCTTCTTAAATCATGCATGCCACACAGTACTCGCTCATTTTGAAGGGTTTGTATTTTACTGTGCTTCCTTCAGATAGCTTTCAATATAAGATCATGTCTCTATATGCTAAAACATTCAATAAAATATGCTTTAGGTAATAATTTCAGCTAACCATATAGTTTGAGTGCAAAAATTAATAACCTTTTCTTTTTATGCCAATGCCCAATATCAGAATAGCAAAATATAGCATTTGGATGGTCCTCTGCACACAGCTGAAATGATTGCTGTAAATAACTTGATGAAAATATTATTCTGTTTCTGGTTTAAGCAATTCCTAAAACCAAAATTTACCTTGAAATCCAGTCACAAGAGAAGCAGTAGCAAACAGACTGGATGATTTAAAATCAATAATCACAAGGAGGTTATTTTGTGTCAGAAAACTTAATGTACATTCAGTGCCTCCAAGTATTTCTTTAAAATTAAACAGCTACTTAAAATCATAATCATCTGATTGACAGATAAAATAATTGCTTTAAAAACACTTCTGAGTCATTTTGTCCTTACCTGCAGGCATGAACCATTACTGCATGCAGGGACTGCTCCATTTCCTAGCACAGACTTGAACAGGGATCACATCTATCTCGCAGAATGTGACTAATTTGGGAATTTGTGATTCCTGAGCTACTTTGCAAAGGGCACTCCCTTTCCCCATAACAGGGCATTAAATGCTTCATCAAGTTACATTTTCTGTTAATCTGAATTCAAAAGAACCCTTTGTAACTGGAGAACGGTCTCCTGTAACACAACACAAACACTAAATCTTTAAAATTAATTTAGAAATCGCAGTGCTGCTTGCACAAATGTAAAAAGGAGGTCTGCAACCCCAGCACACAACCAGCAGCCTGCCTGCTGTATTGCCATTTGCATGCTGCAGCCGAGTAGACTTCATTAAAAAAAGCAATCAATAAATCTTTGCAAAAATGCACCAAGCTTAACCAAAAACAGAGGCTCAGTTAATACATTACAATCACCAGCATGCAATACAGAAACAATATGAGCAAACTCGACACGGGAAAGGAAAAAAAAAAAGCCCTGCGCTGCCGCTTGCAATGCTACACCATTAATTGTTCATGCAAAAGATGTGGCTGTACCTTTCTGAAGAGGACGACTTCTCAGAGTTAACTGACATCAGCAGCTCAATCTTCTGCTTGATTTCTGGAAAAATCAGAAAATATTCACAGCCGAGATTGCCTGCCCTCGCTTTCCAAAGTCTTATAACCAAAGGAGTTTTTTTTCCTAATCCCTTTTGTTTCAAACGAGGCCACAAGATTCGCAGCACTTCAGTGAAGACCGATTCAATCGGGCTGGGAAGGAACGAGCTCCGGGGGCATCAGGCCCTGCCGAACTCTGCACATGACTGTTTATGAAAGCAGGAGGAACCATTTCTTTAGGCAGAGGGGTGTTGCCTTTCTTCAGGCGGAGCTGACACACGCACGAGGTGATTCCTATCGCAACGCTTACAAATTGTGGCACAAATTTCAGTTTCTGGGGAAAAAAAGAGGACCTGATGATTTATGGCGGACTGTATCTCTCCCTTTAATTGCCTAAACGTTGTTCGACACCCTCAGAAACATGCATTTCAAAAGCCCTGAAAAATATGGCTCTTTGAATCATTTTTGTCACAAAGAATGAAGTATTAAATCAGTATTTAATACATGGGGTAGAAATCATAAAGGGAAAATACTCCACACACTGAGATTTCTTTTTTTAGTGCTCTGCATTCAATTTCCTTCAAATACACTTTCGGAAGTAGTGGTTAAAATTCCTTGGGTTTGGGTTTTTTTTTTTATTTATTTTATTTTGGGGGGGGTGAGGGGGGGAGGGGGTTGGTCGGGTTTTTGTTTGTTTGTTTTTTCATCTATTAATTACCAGTGTAGTACTAACAACAAAAGAGCTGAACATCTACTACAAAACCTGGTGTGTCCTATTGCTGTAAGAGAGCGGCCCAGCACCTCTCCAGCCCCGCAGCACGTGGAGCACCCCAGCTCTAGCTATAGGGAAGGCACTCCTGTGCCATCTGTGGCTTGTTCCATGAGATCTTCCCAAGACAAAGTACAGAGACAGCTGAAAAATGAATTACCAGGAGCCACGAATGTGACCATCATTTTAAGAACCTAGAAGAGCCAGAAATGGTGGTTCTGCCTATAGAAAAAAAAAAAAGGAGCAAGCCCTGGACAACATTAAGATCAAGTTCAGTTGCTCACAAGTAAATTTCTATTACTGAGGATTAATCATTCTGTGATGGGAAGGTTTCGAGATTTATTTATTTTTTCTTTCTGTATATATGTTACAGACACAAAGTCTCTGAATTCTCTGAAAACAGAAAACAGAAACTGGATATACTTTTTCTAAACCTGCATTAAAAAAAACATAATGCTGGTTAGGTGCAAGGTTGCAAGGCAACAACAATCAGCACCTAGTCAAAGTGCACGCCACTGCTGCTTCCCAAAACACACAGACTAGAGAGGCCTCCACAAATGACCTCAGTACTACTGTCATATAATGGTCTGGGCTGGAAAGGATCTCAAAGCCCACCAGCCCCAACCCCTGCCATGGGGTGGCTGCCCTCCACCAGCTCAGGCTGTACAGGACCCCGTAACACCCAGCCTAGAACACCTGCAGGGGTCGGGCAGATGGGGCAGCTGTGCCAGGGCCTTACCACCCTCTCACTGAAAAATATCTCCCTGACATCTAATCCAAATCTCACCTATTTTAGCTTAAGCCCATTCCCCTTTGTTCTGTTAAGTTCTGTGAAGGTCTTCCTGGAGCCTTCTCCAGAGTGAACAAGCCCAGTTCCATCAACCAGTCCTCATAGGAGGGGTGCCCTGCTCTGAACCCATTAAAACAGCTCTCCATCCCTCTAGAGCGGGAGCCAGCCGGGCCCACCTCTAGGCCCCAGCACCTGAAATCTAGAGTAGCTCCTATTTAGGCCACATGCATCTTTGCACTGCAACTCAATAATTCTAACACATCACTAAGAACTATGTTGTACTGAATAAAGACAACACAAAACTCTTTAATGCCTCCTAGTATCCAGCTATACAATCATACTGTTATTTTAAAACAGATTTTTAGTGCAACTTATGTCACTGCTATTCACCACACAAATTATACAATGCACTGGATACTCTGATAATTATTTTAAAGCTTGTTCTAAAGAAACAAAGGAAGGCAGGCTCCATAATCTTAGAGTTACTGTAATAGAACATTTTCCAACATCTTTGTGTTTAAGCTGCGATGCAAAAGATGAAATAGATCACACAATTGTGGTAGGATGCGATCAAAAACATTTACTGCAGGACTCAATTCACTGCAAAATATTCATGTGCACTAAAATACAAAGTGTAGCGTAAATGAACAGTTACTCCACTGAGTTTCAGCCTGAATATTGAGAGACTGCCATTAAGATTGAAGCCATATAGATACCTGAGGAAAAAAATGACTGAGAAGTCTCTGAATATAGACTATTTTGTATTACCCAAGTTAAAGTCAATACCACTGTATTTCTCCCCAGCACCCCACTGTGACCCTATGCATGTGGCATTCTTGTGGCAGCCATGGTGCAGATCTCACCTCGCTGTGCCACCTGCCAGACCTGGGGCCAGCCCCAGCCAGGGCACAGCACCACTTCTGTGACTGAAGGAGAAGTTCTGTGAGTTCTCAAGTATCCTCCAGAACTATTGAAAGGCATTTCTAACGCGCACTGCTATAAAACACAAACACACAGTGACTCATACCTGCTCTACAAAGGGCAGGTGACCCTCCCTCCTACACGTCTCCTCTATTCTGAGCATCCCACAGGCTGGAAATTCTTATTCCTGAACATAACCAAGTGCACAGTGAGAGCCCACCTGCATTCAGTGTGTGAATTTTGCTTCCCTTCAATACAGGGCACACCAAGGTTTGCAGATCTGCACTGCATTTCACTATGATCTGATCCACACAGCTGGTAACTTCAGCTTCACATGGCCTCTTTTCTTAAGGACCAGCGCACCCACCATTCCCAACCAATTCTCTTTTTGTTCTGATGCAATATTGTTCAATGAGGACAGGATGCCTCATTACACATTTTGTAACAGACTGGTGTTGTCAGCCTGAAAGCTAATAGCTACTTCTGTGGGAAGGAGAAGTTGAAAGGTTTGGGCAGCCTTGTTGGAGAAAGCTCACCGCTTTGGTACGCCACACTTTCTTATTCTTCAGCATGAATGGAACTGCTGAGGGCTCAGTACTTCGAGGGCAGCTCGGTCAGCTTCTTACTGCCCTTCTGGACAGAGATAAAGCTGATAACGTGGAGGTGTGAGCTGAAGCTCACTTCCCCTAACACTGATCTTAGACTAAGAACATACCTCAATAATCCAACATTACTTTGTATTGTTTCTGAATTTGTTTAACCCTTGTAAAAATTAAAACCAGTGATATAAACGGATATTATGAAGACTGGGACTCTGCAGCAAAACAAAAATTCAAAGAGCTTGGAATAGAGTGATCGACTGTTTCATTCCGTAAGCAAGCCTCTGTATTATCTTCATATAGAATGGATTATTACATTAATGTCTTATTGCTACCAACACTCTACAAGATGTTAAAAATAAAATCCAAGATGCAAGCTACTTTGCTGCAAATTCAAGTCCCTGGATGCTCTAAGAGTTACACAACATTTTTCTGCACCATCATTTTAATTTCACTTTTATTCAGTGGTAACAAAGATTTATTTAATCCAGTGATAAGGAGAATTTAAATGAGACTTCACAGTAAAAATAATTTCTAGTATCATTAATGAGGAGTCCCACTCAGCAGTTAATAACATTTCCATCACAACATTATTTAGATTTAGTGATTTTTTTTTCCTTTTCCATCTCTGCCTCTCTCTTTCATGAATTTGAGATGGCATTTACCTACTCTACATCTCCACTCTCTGAGATTTTTGCAGGAGAACCCATTTCCCCCATGCCTAACATCAAATCTGTACCTTTGCACATTCATACCACTCCCCCGAGGTGATGATGCTGACAACACAACTATCACTCCAGACACAAAGCTGATCATGGAGATGATCATTAAGATAAGACAGATGGAAATCTATGAGTTTTTTTTCCAACAAAGAGCCTGTGCAACCTGGTCTAGGGAGCCTGCTTTGGCAGGGGGGTTGGACTAGGTGATCTTCAGATGTCCCTTCCAACCCCTACAATTCTGTGATTCTGTGCCTTTTAGATCATGAGAGAAAGATGGCTGCAGAAATAACATTGTTATCATTTCTTTATTTTGTTTATTTCTAAATTACATATCCAGAAATCTGAGATCCTTTATAGAACTTGTTAGAACATAAAATTGTATCCCAAGTCCTAATAAAAAAAATCCTTCAAATGGTGGTCTCTACTAACTACTCAGCCAGCCTTCCCAGCTGGAAGAATGTGAATAATAGTGATATCTGGTAAGTTTCAAGTTAAAGAAAAAAGAAAAAGACCTACAACTGAACAGCTCTTCCTTCAAGGCTCTCAGCTCTACCCCCTCCAACTTCATGCAAAACCAGTACTTCAACTTTTGGTTAATCCCATCTGCTGTGGCACCAGAGGCAAATACTGGGCTATTCAGGACCAATACCAGGTATGGATTGAAAAACCATCACCTTAAATGGCTTTTTATGAGTTAATTAGGTAACTATTGATCAGTGCACAGACAGACTGTGAAGATTCTGTCAGTACTTCTGCTTAATGAGCAAGCACATATGTTCTCACTGACGTATTCAGGACTGTCTTAATTTCAGAGGTAGCAAAAAGATGACACTGTAAGTAGAACCACATCCAGAAGAACAGACCATAATAGTGTGGCTGAAAAGAAAAAAGAAAAAAGAAAAAACATGAAAAATTAATGAAAATTAGTGCTGTCAAATCCAAAAGCAGCAGATAGAATAGAATGAAGCCACAAAATACCAGTTCAGGTAGGGAAGCCAGCAGCATTGCTGCTAACTTTTCAGTTGCTCCACACATTTATCAGTTCACTTTGAGTAATTTCACATTGTATAGAGATCAGGTGTCAGACAACTGGCTCACATCCAAGACCTGAGCAAAGCAGATACATTAAGTCTCTATAGCCATACTATTCAAACTTCAACTGAATGGAAACAAAAAGGCTCTGCACTGCCCCAAATGTTTCATAAACATTTTCTTTTATTTACTTTTTATATTTATTAACCAAAGCAAAGCTGTTCACAACCTTTGTTTACCTCCTCCGAATTGCTCAGGTGTATCATTTTACAGAGCGATCAGTTCTCTGTCAAAAAGGGGGAGACCAGAAGCTTGGAGGGGTAGGCTCTACAAACAAGTGTTGCCAGAGTTTTTCAACTCTGGAGGGATTTCTAGGAAAGCATCACGCCAAAGGTTACAAGAACGAAGAGAGAAACTAAACAGTTTACATAAGGAATCTAGTACAATGTCAGAAAGAATCATGGAAGAAACATTCCCAGCAAGCTAAAGAAGTGAAGTTATTCTATAATATGGGTGGAGGCAAAAAAGGAAAAAACAAAACAAGCAATAAAAATACACCCAATTTTTAATTAAAAAGTAGACTCAGTCACATTCTGTTAATCTACTCTGATCAAAAAACAACGCTTTTCTTTCCATTTCTGCACAGTACGTACCCTAGGACACAAGCTGAGGATGCTTTTAGCCCTCCTCCTAAGGTATCTTTAAATATCTCCTTCATCACCAATATCCGTGTCCTCATCTATTCTCTGCTGTCTTTTGCTTCTTTTAGTCACATTAGAACTACAGCAGCTTGAATCCTACATTTTGCATATGAAAACACTCATCCTTCTGTAATTTGACTGTCATTCCAGTGTTAGTGCTAAAATAAACGATGCCACTTCCCAAATCCCATGAAGACAGACCTGAAAATATTATGCAAAACAAGTCAGACAACACACTCTAAGTATAAAGTTTTCAGTCTTGAAGCCAACGAAATGCATTATCAATTTAATGCTACTGACTTGCTTTTATATGGACATACCCCTGTTTTGAGCTGTGGACATTGTACAAGCTATGCATTAAATCGTTCATGTGGTGGTGATAAAATTGTCCTGCCAAGATACCAGTTAGCAGGACAAAATCAAGAAGCACAGGACTAAGCACAGCTTGAGAGATTTGCTCCTTGACCTTGTTAAGATAATGTACTTTCAAAATAAGAAATAGTTCTATATAGTGAACCAGGGGCTTCTTTGGAAGGTACAGTCTCAGAGCAAGCCTAAATTTGACCAATGAGTGATTAACTAGAAAATGGAGCCATGCAGAAAAACAGTTGTAATTACCCTAGAACAAATCCTTCTTCCAGGTTTTGCTAAGCATTTAAAATGAGGACAAAATCATGTATGTGTCCCAGCGCAGCGCTTGTGATGCTCAGGTGAAGTCTGGCAGCACTGCACAGACACCAGACCTCCAGTGGTGCTGCTCTGAGATGAGAATTCTGCTCTTCCAACAGCAGGACATGGCCAGCAAGAAATAGAGGGATGGCCTCAACAGTTTAGTCCTACTAGGATAGAACAAAACTTACTAAGTATAAAGTGTGCATCTTTCCATCTTGCATCTGTAGAAACACTGAGAAGATTGGTTTACATGCAATTTCAAGACTGTAACTGAAATTCCTAAGCGTCCTTCAGAATGTAAAAACCTGTCAGAAATGGCAGTGAATGCAGTGGGACTGCAGCCAAGTGCCAGCACTGTCATCCAGAGGACCCTGAGAAGCTAACACCAAGTTTGTTTGTTACTTTCTTAAATGTGTGAAATCCATGCAGTCTTCAGTAAACTTTTGGTTGGTATTTTCTGATCTTAACAATGGAACAGAAAACCTCTGCTCGGTGTTCCTTCTGCAGAAGAGTTTCCTAATTTGCATAACCACAGCAATCATATCATGAAGTTTCATGCGGGTCATCAGGTTCATGCACATTCATGGATACCTTGGCTTCCAAGGTATCTAAAAGATACTTGCTGAGAAGAATACACAGGTTTCCCAGGCATCCAAAAAAAGCCTGACTCTTGTCTTCTTTCACCAGCAGGAATAGCAGTTCTGCTATCAGTTTAACACTGGAAAATAAGATAGTAGCCATATAGGCTTTTTCAGGTCTGGTACACACAACGTTCACAGCAACACTGATACATGAGACAGTGAATTCCTAAATAAAGAACGAGTGACAGAAACCTGCTGTTTGCAATCTCCTGTTAGGAGATTACGCTAATATTTTCAGTTTTACTCCTATTCAGTACCCTATCCACGCTCACGACATGAAGAAATTACAGCAGAACATTTGAGGTTATGCATATTCAAAAGACAGAATCACCATTTTAAAAACTGTTCACTTTGAACTGATGAAGCCAACTTCCTCCTTCGCTAATGGGGTGTATCAGGAAGTCTGTGTTGCTGTATTCTGCACACTCCTGCACCAGTCCTGTCTCAGTTACTGCTCAGAATGTAAATATGTAAGTTTGTTCTTAACACAGCCCCCCATATGTACACACACATAAGCAAGTTAGGATAAAAATGTGACAAAGTATTTCACTTTCCCTTACATCAGGAGAAAGATTCATTTACTCGATTCACAGGTACATTTTTCCTACTTCATGTTAACAATATCACATCTTTGTTTCTTTCCTCGTTCTTCAGATACTACAGTAATATCACTGGTAGCTTTTCAAACTCAGTGTTCCCTGAGTTTCAGCCAAGATCAAAAAAATCATACTTTTACATAAAAATCCAAAGAAAACCTGTCCTGTTTCGGAACAGCTGCCACCACCTGTCTGTACCCAGTGATAAATCAGGGCTAACTATTACAGACAGACACTCTGCGTCAGCACGCTGTTCAGCTTTGTCCCCATTAACACCAAGGGAATCCAACTGCAGACAGCGCAGGTCATCAGTGGTCTTTTCTGCCTTGCTTTTACAGAGGTAAGGGTGGAAACCAGAAGCTTCAAAACCATCCAGCCTCTGCAAAAGGGGAAAAAGCATATAAAAGATGGAGATGAATGTGCCTGTTCCCTATTGAAATGTTCTGCTCCCAAATAAATAAATATACCCCAAGCCTCATGCTTAATACCTCTGGATGACACTGAATAACACTGACAAATGCTTGAATTTCTTTGTTGTGTTTGTATACGGAAATTTTTGAAGTTTGAAGATAAAGTTGAGAAAGCACTAGGCATCGAAAGAAGAAATGCTATAAGGATACAATAAGGTTACTCTTTTCAAAATGACCCCCTATAAATATAAGATATAAAGTCAGGGAAGCAGCATGACAGTGGAGTGTAACCATGCATTTGAATATTCCTTTTAAGTCATCCACACAATTTTAACTAAGTCTTGCTGACATAACCTGGCATTTGATCTTTTGCCATGCTGTAGCATTTGTTCATTAAAACACTTCAGGAAAATCTAAGATGGCATTAAGAGGAACTCCTCACTCTCCCATTTCTCCTCGGGCTGGTGATGCTGGCAACCCCAGCTGCACTCAGTACAAACTGCTGCTGTTCTCTCCCTCTTCCCACCACTTTGTGTCCCAGTTCCTCCTCCCCTGGTGCTAAGAAATCTTTAAGTGTGGATAAGCAGGAGGAAAAAATAAATACCCAGTAACTATTCTGCACAATGTTCGTTTGAAAACCTGTGGTTGGACACAAAGCTGTTCGTCAAAGGAAAAACCACAACACACAAACATCCTTCTGCATTACTACTTGTCAGATTAAACACTAGTAAAGCAAACCAAGGAAAACATTGTTAACCCCAAATATCACTGTGCCTGTTTTCTAACTATTTGTATGCATTTATCTGTCCTTGTTATGAGAAAACAAATGTTTGGAGGGGACAGAGACAGAGTTAAGGACATATTTCAGAGGCGCTGGAAAAGGGAAAGTTTATTTCTGCAAGGATATCTATTCTGGGCAAAATATAAAAATAGCTAAATAATACAGCAAGACATTCACTAAATGTCTTAAAAATATTTCCTCCTGTCCTTTAAAATCAGCTGTCAGTTGTTCCTTCTTATACTATCATTAAAGCATCATAGGGGAACAGCTGTAAATAATGTAGCGAGGGAGTGATTTAAGAAGTTATTAGTCCTGCAGCTAAGACCACAAATGGCCACAGCATTTTCCAGACGCTGGCTGAAGAGGGAGGTGGCTTACTGAGTGTGCAGGGTCAGCTTTCCTGACAGAGCTGAAAGAAATGCCACATTCGACATGATAACGTCGCACTCAAAATGGATTGCTTTAACACCTTCACAGCTTAAATGGATAATTTCTGATTCCTAGTCTGAAATATTTCTAACCCATCACATTTGTGATATAGTGTGCAATCTGTGTTAGGATTCTTTTGGCAGCAGCATTTTCTTGCAGGTGTACAACACAACTAAATGCTGCACGTTCTCTTCGAAGGACTCATAGAGTGGGTAAAAAAACCTCACTAACAGGCCGACCCAGGCCTTCCAGAGGAGATGAAGCTGCACTACCTTCCCAAAAGGACTATGCTGGGTCACACTTATTAAATACATGCTATATTCTTAGAACTCTGTTAACATTCCTCCTTTGCCTAAATTATTATTTGGTGTTCTTGCAAGATTTTCATACTTCTTACTCAGTAAATATCTTCACTGGATTTTTACACTCTATGGTAAAGATGATGTTCTCAGCTCTGCTCCTGCAGAAAACAAGACAGGACTCGTTTGGTCTTTTCTGAGCTCAGTATAATAGGACAATCAGCTCTAAGAAAAAGTTCCACCAAGAAGTATGTGTCATGCGGAGCACAACGTAAGCCAAGCCCTCTCTCTCTCCTTGCCTGCAGCCACTTTGTCCCAGTGGGACTTGGGCCCTACTGTTGGTTCTACCTGAAACACAGCTCAGCAGGAAGGTTAGAGTACTCTGTCAAACACCAGGTAAGCATGTCCCTTGTTGCATATGTGGGACAAAGCAATGGGAGAACTGGAGACACAGATGTGAAAGACAGGAGAAGAGGCATCTAGAGCAGCCATGGGTAGTCCAAAGGCAAAGCACTGATCTGTGCCCCACACACTGAGCAACAGCCAAATACTTGGGGGTTTTCCTACAGTTCCTTGACTGGGACACTGTACAATTACTGTATAATAAGCTAGTCTGTGTCCACATCAGCTGTGTAGACTAAATTCTGGGAATCACTGGCACTGAAAGCTTTGCCTCAGAGCAGCCTTTGTAATATTACAACAAACCTCAACATTCCATACCTGAGGAGTCTGGCATTACTTCAGCATATGTTTTCCAGCTATTTTCTCATGGAAAAAGAAGCTGATGGCCAACAACAAACTCTTCAAGGGCACCAAAATCCTCTGCTGGGGTCAGTCAGATCAACAGCAACTGGCCAGCGACCGTCACCACAAAACCAGCACACTGCATCACAGTCTATGGTAACAGACAACTAGTAGCAAAGCCTGAACATCCATTCCTGAGCACAAGAGTGGCTCTCCACTCATATAAAATCTTTTTTTATTATTTTAATACAATTCTAGTAAACTGAATAGATCTATTTATTTTTAAGCTACATATTAATTGACTTTCTAATTATATTGCAGGTGTGCTTCCCACATGTACCATTTCTCAATCACCAGTTGCTGATGTTCTGCTTTTACACAGCTGCATGAAACAACACCAGAAGTTTGGCTGCTTTTTCTCCTTACAGTCTGAATGGTCGTAGTAGTAACAGAGAATGGTATTTATTTAAAGTGATACAAGTGCTAAACAGCCTAACGCTGTTAATTTAGTCATCAGCCAAAATCTTCCTCAATTTACTCTTCCTTTATGGCAATAAATAACTGTCAGATGTCTTCCCAAAATCTGAATTTAGTTATAACACATATGCATTGATTATCTATCATCGCACATATAGGATATATGCATATTGCTGTGCTACAAAATGGAACGAAAAAAGATAGGGTGCTCTCAATTAAGGGAGTGCTGTGAAAGTCTCCTGGCAGCTAGACTCAAAATATTTATATAGGAAAGAAAGGAGTTCAAAGTAACAACAATAAAGTAATTTATAGAAAGCAGAGGGCTGTCCAGACATGAGATCTCATCCTATCATCAGGCAATTTACATCTCCACTGTTTTGGTTTTTTCTATGTCTCATCTACGTCATATCATAATCAGCTGCTACTAATGAAAAATTCAGTGTGTGCTCTTCAAGTTAGCTCCACTTCTTTTCTTCCAACACCCTCTGCCCTTCTCCATCTGACTTCCCCATCATTTATTAAGCAATTTCATGGGACACCTGGCTTGGCTAGAAACTGGCTGCAAATACTTGGGCACTGAGGACTCATGTAGGTAGTAAGGCATTGCCCTCAACCCTGCAACTGCGTGGTAACACCACTCAGTAGCTGATCACGCCATCCTTCATCATCTTCCATCTCCTACATGGCACGAAGCAGTTTTAGTTGAGTGATGCATACAGGTAGCATACAGCTAGCAGCTACTGTCCCTCATGCATGTCCATACACACCCAGCCTCCTCTTCTCCGAGCCACAAAGTCAGAACTCCCATACATTTCTGTCCTCCTCCGCAGCAATAAGCAGAGCAAAATGCCTTCCTTTCACTATTGGCAAGAAGCCTCTGGAAATCACGATTTTCAACAACACAGTCCTAATTTTGGCAGCTGGTGGGGCAGCGCTTCAAGGAGTATACAATGCTGAACACAGTGCCATCACAGTCAACTATGACTTCCACAAAACAATCCTAGACCAACATAAATTGTTCTAAAGACATCAAAAGCAAGCAGGAAGGAAAAGCAGACTTGCATCACTGAGGGTTCTGAGAAAAAATCTACTTACAACAACATTTCCCTTCACAGAAACACAGGGGTGGGAGAAAAATTAAAAAGAAAAGTAAAAAAGAAAAATAAATTTAAAGACCTTGTGAAAGAGCACTGGAAGTTAAATCACCTGAATTCTCTGCCAGTTTCACTACCCTATTTACAGTTCCTGAAGTATTCAAGTTTACAGTCATAGAGGATACATGCTTGAAAAATCAGATAATTCAAGTCCCAACTGGACTGGCAAATCTAGCCCCAACAAAACCAGCTGATGATTGTCCTGGCTCCTCTCACAGTGACGGAAACACATTTCAGAGATAATGTGAGTTTTTACACACAAATACAATTTCACTCCATTTGTAAGGTACTTTGAATATAGATTTATATAATCATATTTTGCTCCTAGTGTTTAAAACCCATAATGAGATTTTTTTATATGCATGTAAATGGGGAAGAAAAGAAGTAATGGGCATTATCAGAAGAACCAATTCCTACAAACTTATTTTAAATGTTATTTTGTTAAGTCATAAGAACTGACAATTTGCCTTCAAATGTTAACTAAGAGCTAGATTAAGGAAAAGAGATGAAGGAGTACTGGTGGGAGACATGGACCAAAATAAAATCAGCAGTATTCATTCACTGCAGAGAAAAAATCATGCCGGAGAAAAACCAAGCAAAAATTCTGGAAGGACAAAAGAAGAACACTGAAACAGTGAGAAGGTACTTTGCCAAGGCAAAAATAGCTGAAAACAGTGGGCAAAGAAGGATGAGAGTGCTCAGGAGAGTGTGGGAAGAAAAGCAAACTAAAAAAAAAAGGACTATATCTTGCAAGGGAAGACAGTGACTGCAGCAAATGTGCTCAACTTAATGGAGCCCATGTGTGGCTGCTTAGGAGAAGGCAGGTGAGAGCGCTTTCAACGTTTTAAGATGAGCATGTGCTCTTCTATGCAGCTCATACAAGACAGAGTAGAATACACAACAGAAAATACAACCTGCTTCCTTTCCTACCGAAACTGGGCCGTGACAATAAGCTCGTAGCTACTCCCCAGCACTGCTGCTCCAACCCCAGCCAGGCAAGGACAGCAGCAGCTGGGGCAGCAGCAGGCCCAGGGGGTGTACACAGCACCTTATATTTTAAACCTTGTTTTGGAGGTATCTGCATACCAGGCAGTATGGTATCTTGAGTACAGTTTGTACCTACTTTGAGAGTTCAAAGCACATTTAGAGAAAGTATTGCATCTGCTCTTTTACATTAGAAATTAAGCTTTGGCTTAGAAACAAAGATTTGATTAAGGCAGTAGAATGACATCACAAAAATCAAAATGTGAACTCAAACACAGATTTTTCTTCAGGCTTTTGTATAGGTTGGTTGGGTTTTATTTTTTGTTTTCTTTGTTTCGGGGGGAGTGAAATCAAACATGCAACACCCCCAGTCCCTATGCTAAAGATGGAGAAACTCCCAAGTGACATGAATCACCAACCCCTTCTTCAACAAGAATAAAAAAACAGCATATCTTAACACTGCCCTGCTTTATTTTCACTTCAAAATATAAACAGGAAAGGTGGAGGTATGAGATAAAATATTCAGCCTTGCTTTATTTCTCAAGAAGCCACATCCTTAATTTGTCCCTTTCCTAACTAAGATGACTGGATAGAGAAGAGGCAGGCTGGATCCAGAAGTAATATGTAAGAAAGTGCAGAATAAATGATTCTGTGTTACACTTGGCTATATATCCAAATGTCCTTTCAGAAAGCTAGCTGGAAGAGTTTCAAAAGCTACCAAACCCAGCCTCCTCTGTCAGGAGTTCCTGACCTCCAGAGAACAAAAGAACATTCTGCCTGATCACCGTGCGAGGTGCTCCAAAAGGCAGCTGATCACAAGTTACATGGGTCCAACCTGACTGCTGTGTTATACCAAGAGAGAAAGTTTAGACAGTAATATCTTAAAATGCTTGTACTGCACATACTTGACCATAACAGAGTTGCACTTAAATTTGCTCGGCTAATAGAGAAATAAGTCTGAGTTTACAAAGAACCAGCATATAGCCTGCAGCTGGCTGTAGCTGATCATTATACATATTTTACATAGTTCTTGCTCTTTTCCTATCATTCCTATCACCTGCCTTCCCTTCCCCACGGCCCTAATTCATGATAATCCCTGGCTTTTCCTTTCCCCATCATTTTAATCAATGATAAGTCATTCAAACAACATTTGACCCTTCTTGAGTCCCAGTCTCACTGCAGGTATACCAAAGAATCTCCCCTCTTGCTCTGATAATTGAAGCGAAACACTCTCCTGTGCCAACCTCCACCTGTGCATCGACCACTGAGAGCTGGGGGCTGCTGAGGCCTTTCCCATCCTTTGGTGCCACTCTGCAGTGAGAGGAGGGAGCACCTCTGTGGCCCTCCATCCCTCTGAACCCGGCACTAAGTAAAGGCCATGCCTGCAGCCTGCCCTGGGCTGCCATGTGCCCAGGCCCCTCCCTAGCACTGAGGCCTGGGCTGGGACCTCACCCCATGGGGCAGAATTGTTCCCTCTGGGGAGAGTGGAGGAAGCCCAGGGAGCTGCCTAGAGGCTGCAAGGAGCTTGGGGTTCTCCACTGGATTCCTCCTGGTCTCAACACAGCAGCTGAAAGTACACCAGTCCCAGTCCCACTGTCTTCCTTGGGACTTGCCTGAAAGCTGCAGGGTGCTCAAAGCCATTTGCTGCACCCCTGTTGTCCCAATGCATAAGTGTACTGGACACAAGTCCCAGTCCTGCTCTCTTCTTGAGGGCTCACCTGCAGGACACAGGGAGCTTGGATCTGTCCACTGGACTCCCCCTATTACCCCAGTGCAGAAGCACAGAGAACACTAGGCCCAGCCCTTTTCCTCAGAGCTCAGGAAAGAATAGGTGAGAGGTCTTGGGAAAAGATGAGGATGGGGGATGGGGAAGAAGAGGTCATAGTGAGCAGCAGCTGGCCCAGAAGCTCTCTGGCAAATATTGACTCTTCAAAGCCAAGATGGAAATCAAGAGCTCCCGGTGTGCCACCACTGGATGTAGCAATGTCTCCAGGTAAGCATGATGCTACAGTGATGGAGGTGGGTCCACCTCCATTGGTTCATCCCCTGGAGTTAGGTCCACCTCCATGAGCTTGATATTGCTCTCTGGTGTGTCTAGCCCAAGCTTCTTTGGTGAATCCTCCTCCACAAAAGTTTTCACAATGGGAGGAAAGGGTCTATCAGAGCAGCTCCTTGTCTAATGTATACGCTACCCAGACAGCAGTCAGTTAGCAACAGGTGTTCTGTTGCCAGGGTCCCTGTACTTATAGCAGCTGTTAGGGAGGTGGCTCATGACATCAGAAAGCCATGGCAGTGTGACCGTAAGAATGTCCCATGATGACCAAAACATGGCTGTGTTGGGTGAGTGGAGGCTATGGCCTGAGAGTTCCCCTACTTGTCACCAGTGGGATTCAGTGGGGCTTCCATCTTAGGGCCAATTCCCTTTAATGTTTTCACTGTTGATTCCAACAAAGATCTGGAAGTTATATTAGGTAAATTTGTGGATAGCGCTAAGTTGGGAGGAGTGTTGAACTCCTCAAGGGTAGAGAGGCCTTGCACCAAAGTTTAGAGAAATCTGAGGGTGGTCACCAACTGCATGAAGCAGAACGAGTGCTGCGTTCAGCCCCTGGGATGGGGCAGCCCTGGTTCTGTGTACAGACTGGGGGGTCAATAAGCTGGAGAGCAGCCCCACACACAGGGATCTGGGCATTCTGACTGGTGACAAATTGAATCGGAGTTGGCAGTGCATCCTAGCAGCTGGAAGGGTCAGCTGTACCATGGGATGCATCAGGCCCAGCACTGACAGCAGGCAAGGGGAGGGTTCGTCCCATTCTGCTCTATGTTGTGAGGCCTCACCTCTTGCACTGGGTGTGGGCACAGCAACATAAGAACATAAAGCAATCAGAGTGCATGAAAAGGAGGGCTGCAGAGATAGTGAAGGGTCTGGAGGGGAAGACATGAGGAACAGCTGAGGTCCCTGTGTTTGCTGAGCCCAGAGCAGAGGAGCTGAGCTGAGTCCTGATGGCGGCTGCAGCTCTCACAGGGAGCGGAGGGGCAGCGCTGAGCTCTGCTCTGTGTGACAACGACAGGGGAGGGATGAGGAAAGGGGTCAAGGAAAGGGGCTGCACCAGAAGGCAGTGGGCACAGAACAGGCTGCCCAGGGCAGTGGGTACAGCCCTGAGCTCCCACAGCTGAAGGAGCATTTGCGTTTGGGTGGTCCTTTGTGGAGTCAGGGGTTGGACTTAATGATCCCTGTAGGTCCCTTCCAACTCAGGATGTTCTACGATTCTAAGTGCAGCCACTAGGGCATCTACAGTATGTAAACCCATGCAGCAGTATGGAGATCACTGAAAATACAAGCTTTATTCTTAAGGAGAAATGGAATTATCTATTCCACTGACCAAAGAAGCATGACAACAACTTCTGATCACTTTTCGACAGCTTACACTAGGTGAAATGAATTCTGCCTTTTACTTTTGACCTGAGTTATCACATGCTCCTTTTGCCACAGAGGGAAATGGGAAGTTAGAACAGAATCTGTCCCATCCAGCTGGTTAATGTAACCTAAAAAATAACCCCAAGTCACAGCTTCTCTCCTCTGATAAGTCTGGGTATTAGATGCAGGAACTGACATGGCAGACATCCACATGAGGATAAGTGAATCTCATCTTTAACACACAGGCACAAGCAGCTGTATCAGTGCATTCAGACTTTGCCTATTTAAGCATCAATGCGATTTAACATATGAAAATATACCATTTAATGTCACCCTACTTTGTATCTTGACTGTACGAACTCACATTCCTTCCATAAACTATAAGGCCTGATGCAAAAGTAACGCCTCCTATTTTATTATGTTGGGCCCCAAGGTCAGAGGTGGATGCTGGTGGTATGGCAGTGGAGTCTGAACCTTTCTACCAATACTCCATCACACGCTGTTGCTGTGTGACAGATGGCAGCAGAGGGCCAGTCTGAAAAAATGGCATCTGATGTGGAAGTGTGTATGAAACAAAGGTGAGGATGAATTCCTCCATGTGGGAAAAAATGGCAGCTGCTGACATGCACTGACAGTTGCTGAACGTTTATAGAGATCAAACAGTGGATGCAAGCACAGCAATACAGCGTGTGGTGCATTTCAGCAGTGGTGACAGCAACAGCGGGTTACCTCCATGGGTGCAAATTTCTACAGGCACAGCATACAGGCCCTTATTCATCACTGGCAAAAACACAGAGCAAATAATGGTGGTGACTATGTTGAAAAATAGTGTTTTGCACCTGACAATTTGCTATATCGAATAGTGTTATCATACTCTTCGTATCCGTTGTAGTTTCCAATTGAAATAGATAGAGGCATTGTTTTCAGAGCAATCCACGTAGAAACAAAATGCAATGGAATTGACTTTTTTGCTGTTGTTATTTTTACAGTGGAGTCATTCAGGTGTTCAGTAAGCTTTCAAAAATTGCTATTATTAATTGCAACTCACGTGTGATAAACTAACAAGGAACTTTACTAATATTACTATGCTAATATATAAATCTTCCAATGCAGAGTCAAGTAATCAATCATGCAGAACAAAATGCAGAAATGTTTGGGTCAGAGGAGACCCTAAAGCTCACCAGTCCCAACCCTCTGCAGTGGGTTGGTTGCACTCACCAGCTCAGGCTGCCCAGGGCCCCATCCAACCTGGCCTTAAGTGCCTCCAGGGATGGGACATAAATATAAACATTTATTCTCCTTGAAAAAGAAAATAACTTGAATATGACAAAGTTGAAAGAAACTTAGAAAAGGCACAACAAATGAGGCAGGTAACAGAGAAGAAATAGAGTTATAAATGCAGTCATAGAACTCAGACAAAAAATAATACTGAAATAATAATACACAGAAATGTCAGCAGAGAAAAATAATTATAAAAAATCTAGGCCGGAAGAAAAAAACAACAAAAACAGAACACTTCAGCACTACTTTCTTCATTCATTCTTATATCAGATTCACAGTTTTGAGAAGTAACAAAGATAGGGGATATCAGCATCCTGCAAAACCGCCAGGAATAGCAGAGTGCCCACGCACATATGGAATTCCAGGTTGTTATTACAAGGTCATAAATATACAAGAAGTACAACATACCTCAAAATATAACAATTTGGGTATTAACCATGATGTTCAGCCCTACTTAGAGAGTTTCAACAGGCAAGAAACTCAGGCAGAGCCTTTGCCTCTGCCAGGAAGGTTTCCTCAATCAATTCCTTTGTTTCAAAGACAGGCAAGGTTTCTGCAGCTGGGCAGGGTTGCATCTTAAGGCCTCTCCTCACGCAAGCTCTTTCAGATAAGACTGTTTTCAGTAACACTCACACATAAAGCCCTCACTTTCACTAGTCTGCTTTTTAAAAGAGTTTTCCTCCATGCTCCTTCCTCACCAATGCCAAATTTTCTAGGTCGCTGTTAGTTTAACAGATCTTGCTTTAACATGGTTTTGAAAGTTTACAGCCAAGATTTGGTCCTCTCTGTCAGTTAAAGATCTTTTGGCCAAGGTAAAACTGACACCATTATGAGACTAGAGCAACGGATAGGCCATGTAAGGGGAGATAAATCACTGCACAGCATCAGCTGCTACCACATTCCAACACAAGTCTGTGATGCGCATACGTTACTACACTGTTTTATTAGTCAGCCCTCCAGGAGGCCTTCCCCTGCCTCCCCGACTCAGTCATAAGTATGCATTTTTAAATCACATTAAGGATTGATTCGGGGTTTTTTTTTTTTTTTGGCCTTATCCTCTGACCAGTTTTGCACGCTGAACAGATTATCTGTACACTTTAAGTTGTACACTGACATCTTTTGAGATCCACTCAGAGAAAACATGCTCAGAGAAAATGTGTTTTGGACTGCTGTCTTCCCTTACACTGTGCATAATATGAGGATTCTAACAGAATGTATTCTTTCCTGACAGCACAGGTTACGTAGCGACAGCAGTATAAAATTATCAAGGCACTTCTGCCAGAATCTGAATATATGAGCACAGGCGATGAAGAGCAGCCTGCAGTATAAGGATAAATCATAAATATGGATTAAAAACAGGGCAAATATTATCTATTCAGATGGCAACTTTTATCAGGCTGTGCTCATTTTCTCAAATACCTTTGTTACACTGCAGTATTGCAATGGCTCAAAAAAAACACAAACACATCAGCATTCATAAAATTCGAAAAACAATATATCAACTATTAAGTAGTAACTAGGGAAACATTTTAAAACACACCATGGTCTGTGTCAGGATACATCTGTTTTATTGACAAAGCATTGCAGAAAAGGTTCATCCAAAGCACAAAGTGCATTTATTTTCAGCAACTAAGGACTGCCAGCTGTCAGGGAGAACCCAAGATGACAGTTATACTTTTTTTTTGAGGACTGTTACATCATCTTACTGTTAAAATCACTTCAGTTTTCTCCTCTACGTGTTTGTAGGTATTTTTTGAATGCCTGCAAAGCAATGCTGGGTTAAGCATGTTCTACACACATCTCAGCATTACGGTATTAAAGCTCTTTTAAGATGCATTTTCATGCTAAGTCCTTATTTTTATCTCCTTAGGCATTATAGCCATGGAGCATTCATGTCAGACCTCAAAGCCTCCCTAAGACACCCATTTCCCATATTCCAGCTCTAACACTGCCACCAGATGCAGACTTCCCAGCAAATGCTGAGGCTGCTCTCTACACCAGCCAGAACACCTTACATAATAATGAAGTATTCGTATACAGTGTTTACATTACATTAGCCTGAGTTAGGGTTAGAACATACTGTTCCATATAAAGCACAATGACAAGACTGCTTCCCTGAAGAGTTTACAGTCTAAGAATGCAAGGAATACAACAGAGGGAGAGAAGGAAGGCATGGGAAGATAAAAGCACTTATAAATGCATCTACACACACAGCGTTTATTATTAGAGTAACACAATTGCCAGCCATATCCATCATATCCTCAGTTCTTTATGGGTATGCGAGCAGAAATGGCTTAGTAGACTGAGAAAGCGAGGCAGCTATGTGTTCATCTTGGAGGGTATTTTTTGGAAAAGAAACACCATGAGAGGAAGAATGGTACATTTTCAGATGAAAAGGAATGAGTGGGCAAGGCTTGCAACACTGACAGATATCAAAAGTGATGAGGACATGAAGGAGGGGCACAGTGGGCAAGTGCGGATAAGGAAGAATGAGCTGGATCAGCATAACAGAGAATGTCAACACAGAAATTTTTAAAGGATCCTTTGGTCAAAATAAGAAATGGAATACGTTTCATATGCTTCTTGGATTACTTAGAAGGGATGATTCTATTTGTTGAATTGTGTTGGCAGATGATGCATATTTTCCCTCTCAACTGTACTGTCCCACTTGAGAAGTCACCTTTTAGAAGGGAAATACAATAAACTGCTCCCAGCCTCAATTAAGAATCTTTTGCATTTCAATCCTTCAGTGACAGCGCAATGTGAAGTACTTCAGACCTTTAAAAAAAAAAGTTCTCATGACTGAAAACTGTCTTCACATAGAACAGCTGATTGTCCAATACAGCTTCATTGGCAAGACGTTACTGTTAGCACAGAGGATTAGCAGTATGGAATACAGAATTTTGAAGAAGCAATTCCATCATCTCCTTGCAGTGTTGCCTCACAGGACAGACAGCAGGAATGTGAAAGTAATATTAAATGATTTCATCTTTAAAAATTACTCTGCAATCAAATAATTTAAAATACTTTTCTCTTAGTTGCTGAATGACATCATAAGGGTGAGGATGCACCCATCTCAATTAAATCTACATTTCTTCTATATCTCAGCTGAATCCTGTATTTGTTTTATATTACTTAGCAGTAAGGTTACAAGGTTATTAGTAACACAATCTACCTGAAGAACACTGCTGTGCACATTTAAGGTTACCAGAATCTGCTTTTTGCCCATGTGCATGCAGCAATTTTAGACTGCTGCAGTACCTTTATATTCTGTTATCTTTCTTAATTCACACATTTCTGCTTCAGAAAATCAGTAATGGCACCGTATTACTGACTGGTAGTAATTATCAGCAATGTCACACCACCTGTCAACACTTCCTTTCCACAATTGACCCCAAACCACAAAAGATACTAAATTACACAACTAGCCCTCCAAAAATGGGTCACGGGTCTCTTCACTCAATTTTGTGATGACACTAAAGAAATGATAGTAGCCTTTACCCACTACAGCGTTCGCTCTAAATCTTCTCTTCACGTCCCGTGCTATAATAGACTCCACCTAAGAGAAGAGGGCTCTAAGCACCACTTAGTTCAAGGGCAAACGTAGCATGCAAAATTCCTCACTGCATGTGGCCTGCTGATTCATGCGAGAAAAACGTTAAACAACAGCTTTTTGTAGATATAAAACTCAAAGGCATTCACCTAATGATTTTCTATAAACAAACACCAGCTAATAACCAGATTGAAACCTTTTTGTCAATCAATTGCTTCTCTTTTCATTATCGAAAAGGAAGCTCTACTTTAAGTCAAATTAAAATAATTGAATTGTAACGATCTCACTGCATTATCACTGTTGTAATCACTACCTGCACACTGAGGGGAGTCTATGAAGAGTTCAGTAATAATAATCATCTACGCTTCCACATGGCTCCAACTCTCCTTAGCATCAGACAATGCAGTTCAATCTCCTTGCTTTTCCAGCAACAAGGTAATCTGTTAAAATAAATTCCATGAAACTAAGTCTGGAAGTAAGAAAAACTACACAGAATGAAATTATTTAAATTGCTGAGGTTTAAGCATCAGGGATTTTCAAGTTTTAGGGCTGCCTGTACTTCAGGCAATACTTATTTCAAAAAGCTTCCATAGACGCTGTTGGTTTTATGTTCATGTGCAGTCTCGATATGAGCCTGAACTGCAGAATGTCTCATCTCACATGGTACATTTAAATTATGTCTCATTAAAAACAGAGAAGGCAACTGAAAAGGAAGAAATGTAACTTCTAGAACAGGGTTTTATAGGACAATGTTTTAATATTAGTAGCACACTAACAAAAAAAAAAACAACAGTCAAAGCAATTCCTACTGCAATTACTCAACGGTCTGTGGACTACTGTACATTTATTAATTCTAACTGAAATATACAATAATTTAGAAGAACTACTTAGGATTCTCTTCAAAGAAAGACATCACAAGCAATCATCACACTTGTGTTTGTGGTTGAGGTATTTGTCAAGTTGCAAAATTCAGAGTCATCATTACAGACAGAGTTCCTGAGGCTGAGCAAGGTCTCAACAGGGCCTCAGCTTGAAATTACTTTCTAGAAGGAGGCAAATGAAAAAACATAAAGCCTGCATTCTCTCAAATTACCCCCTTACAAAGTATTTATCTCTGTTGGAGAGCTGGCAGATGGTAAGTTATCACAATATTCAGTCTTATTTACAGAAAACAATTACAGAGTTTATGATCTACATAGGTGCCATTTTTTCCATATAGAACCTACAGCTAGATGAGGTTGTTCAGAGCCTGGTCCAGCCCGACCTTGAATGTCCCCACAGACAGGGCATCCACCACCTCTCTGGGCAACCTGTTCCAAAAGGAATAGTGGCAGAAAGGTTCAACCTCTACTGCCATACCACCAACATCCACCTTTAACACCACGGGTCAACATAAATAATGTCTCCTATTTTATTATGTTGCCCCCCTGACATAAGAGGCAGATATTGGTGGTAAGGCAGTAGAGTTTAAACCTTCCCACCAATATTCTATTGCCACGTGACAGACAGCAGCAGAGGGGCAGTCTGATTAAATGGCATGTGATGTGGAAGTGTGTGTGAAGCAGAGGTGTAGAACTGAAGTTCTGCATGCAGAAAAATTAGTGCCCGTTAACATCCATCAACACTTGTTGAAGGTTTATGGAGACCATAGTGACACAGTAGGTGGTGGGTTTCAGCAGTGGCAACAGGAACAGCAGATCACTTCCATGGGTACAAATTTCTACAGCATGGCTCTTGCTCATCACTGACGAAAACACACAGCTAACGGTGGCGACTGCTGAAAAAATAGTGTTTTGTAGCTGAGAATTTTCTCTGTGAAACAGTGTTCACTGTGCTCTTTGCACCCATTGTAGTCTCCGTTGAAATAAATAGGAAGCATTACTTTAGGAGCAATCAATCAATACACAGTGCAATAGCTTTGTACATCTTTTAATGAGCAACATACTTTTTCCTTTTTTTTTTTTTCTTCAGACTATTATAGTTTTGAAGAAGCCAAGAACTAGCTCCCTAGGCAAGACACTGCGTCTCTAACGTTCCCAGGCCAAGTCACTACAGCCATGTTGAGGATTTCCCTGGTCTAACACCATTTGTATGTCCCACCTTTTATTGTCACAGCATGATCTGCAAACAAAACAAAGAATTTTGTGCAGCACACATGACTTAAAATTGCTTGCTGCTGATACAGGTAGAGGTTCTGTCTGTTTCTGCCTCTGCAGACTAACAGCAGGGGACAGGGAAAAGATGAGTGCAGATAAAAGTGAAGCTGCTCTAAAACTTCAGAACTATTTGACAAAGAAACTCCAGGTGCACGTGCAACACCATGCAATCCTTGCACAACTGAGTATTCCTGACACTCGTGGCCAGTGTTCTGCAAACTGATGTCAGCTTTTCCTGACAGGAGGAAATCTGAGAAAAAAAAACAAACTCAGAAATGTGTTTTGAGCCTTATTACTTCCTTTTCTTGACAGACTGTAAAAATCAAATATTCCACAAATTTTAAACATCTCAAGAACGTTTATAGGAATTTATCTTTTCCTTTATGTGTAGGCTTTTATTTAGCTCATTATTTCTTTACAGAAGCACTGGAAAAGCCTGCTTTCATTTAAATATGAATAAAATTAGGGCTCTAGTTTGATAACTATCCAGTTAAGATACTGCTGTACAGAAGAGCATCTTCAGTCATCCCTAATACATGCTTCAAGCTAGGGAAAGAAGCAAATAGTTTCTAAAACACATATACATAAAAGATTTATAAGTCCACAAGTGAGTCCAACAAAAAAGACTACCTCTAGAAATTCTGTATTACATATCCTGATTAGTATCATTCAGAGAGATCCTGAGTGTGAAGGTCACCCTCCTTATTTTGATCTGGTCCAAATCAAACAAATAATTCCTGCTCTGATAGAGAATCTGGCTGCACAAACCACAAACATTCTGATTGTCTAACATAGCATTTATCTTAAATATCATAATTTAATTACTCTGAATTAGATGCACAAAGATGAAGAAATTGTTTTGGGATCCCCACCAGCTGATATCCAAGAGGGGAACAAAAGGTCTCCGTGGTCTACCAAAATGATGCTTTCCCTGCCACCTTTGATGCATTACTTAGCTAGAATGCAGGAATCTAAAGCTTTCATGAATCTGAGGTTATCTTCCTATTTTCACAATCATTATGGGATCTTCACTGTAGGTTTTGAATTTACCTTCTGTAAGTTATTATAAGAAATAGTTTGTTCTATGTGCTACATGTAACATCAAAAGAAACGAGCAACCTGAAGTGTCCAAACAGAATTAAATGCAGGTCTTACGCAAAGGAACCGTCTGACTTACAGATGTCTTTAAAATAGTGACTCAAGAACACTTGATTCAAACATATACCATTGCTCTAAGTACCTAAAAATCAGTACAACAACATTTAGACACTAATCATATTCATCTTCTTATACTGTATTTATTAAATTATCAAAGGTCTTGATTTCAGTTCATCACTAGCAGCATCATAATCAAATAACGAAGCAAATTCAGACGCAGATTCATGCTGGAATAATCCACTGTGACTTAATATTTTAATTATGCATGCTTCAGCCCACGATAAGCTACTGTAAGGTTTATCTTTGCAAGTCTGGGATATTTTTCCCCATAAGTGCTTAAATAAGTAGCTAAGTATTCCTAGATGCTTTGTTTTTATATCTCCATGGAAATGTTCACAAATAATATGAATAAAATCTCTAACGTCTGTTTTAAAACTTCATTCCCAATATGTGACCTAGAAAAATTTAATATGCCATTTTCTATGATTACTTTTTTTAAATAATCCTCAAGCAGCCTTCTCAGTGATCTAATTTATTTAAATTAAAATTAGATTCTTCTCCCTGGTCTTCTGTTATTAAAATCAAGCCATTGTTCATTGTACTTTTTGGTGTTTTCCTATGACGTAGCAAGAGCACTGCTCGGACTGCTCTGCTCACAGGACTGCAGTGGGAGCCTTTGAACCACGGTTATTTGTTGGAAACAGTAACCCCAGTGGGTCAGAATGTATGCATCATGGTCCTGAAACGCCTGTAAAACCACGTTCATGGCAAGCACAACTGAGACATTCACATGTACTCACAGTCTAAAGCCCAGAATAAAGCAGTGTCAGTACAAGTAATATTTGCTTTAAGATTTGGTCATACACAACGCAGCAGTGAGAGCTTGCGTCATCTTTTCCTCTGCAGCCTCCTACTGGTGCCCAGCAGTGAGTCACAGATCCAGCGCTCCACTCAACAGAAGCTCCATGTCTGAAGACAGCAGACTTTTCTTTTCCAACTCTGCATCTCAAGTGCAGCACAAGAATAATCTTTGCAGCACTGTAGCTCCCTTTCCAGAACCAGGTAAATCTACAGCACCATCAGGTCAAAGCAGTACTGCAACCAGACAGCAAAAGTCTGGGGAAAAAATTCCACTCCTACAGACAGTTCCACTGTTACTGATGAAAATCAGTTGCCATGAATGATCCATAACAAAACTGTCTATTACTATGAGTATATTATTAAGACAGTTTATGAAGCAGCAAGGAAATGCCAAACAAATGACTGCATCTCAAGTCTGACAAGTCAGCCCCAGTTTTGCCACATCATGTAGCCCAACAGAGCCACCACTGGAATTCCCTTTGGATTGAATGCTGAAGAAGAAAAAAAATAATATTTTTTCCAAAAGGTATTAATGAAGAAGACATATAAGCTAAGCACAAACCAGCTATCCAAGGCAAAGGGGTGGGTGCAACAGCCTTCACATTTTGACAAAGGTGACGGCCACAAAATTCCAAGAAACCTGAGTCCAGCAGCCACATCACTTTCTGATTCACCTTGAGGACTCGCTCAAAAAAGAATTTGCTTTCTAAGTCTGATAGGTCTCTGACAGATATCGAAGGTCTCTTGGTTTTGCAATAACTAAGTAGCGCCATTTTATGCAACCCCACCTGTGTTCTTGGTGGCTACCATGGAGAGTTTCATTTATCAATACAGTTTAAAACAAATAAGAACATAATTTTGCACATACCATAACCTGAAGAAACATTAGCTTTTCTACTTGACAGACTATTTTAGACAAAACCATCAGCTATTGTGCTCTCTCAGATCCATCAAAACATCACTGCTCTGGTGAAGAACAACAAGAAAACTTTCATTCAAAGAAAACCTCATAGTAGGAGAGGACGATGCTCGCAGAGAATATCAACAGTTCAAAGCCTGCATCCTTCAAATCAGTCTCAGGATAACACTTAACATGACACACCCTCCAAGCGAGGGAAACCACACTGGTTACAACATCAAGACAGTTACAGGAACGGCCACCTTTCTAATATACTTCCCATGATCCTAATAATAAGCAACCGAATACTTATTTCCACTGAGCATTTTAAATAAGGAGCATGTGGCTTTTGATTGCAATATAAACAGAAAAGGGAAACACCACCAAGTGATGGGCAGCATCCTGTTTGCTCCCACAGGTTTCCCAGGTCCCTGTGGCAAGTTTATCAGAAATAAATTCACAATTTAAAAAAATCCACCAAAGAGAACTATAAGAAAACACTTTTTTTCCCCTTTGGTGGGAGGCGTGCAGCATGTAGAACTGACCCTTCCTTACAACATTTGTCTTTATGTTGACATTATTCATAGCACATAAATAGCCTGCTGTTATCCCAGTTAACATTTCTATCATTTACACTGCACTTTACATTTTAGATTTCACGTTTGACACACTAGTCATATTCTATTATGGTGGAAATGAAGTAAAATTCAACACACAGCCTGTAAACAGAAACAAATACTTGAGCACAAATAGAAAGAAATTTCAGTTTAAAGGGAGCACCCAGATTTTATAGAATGACTCAGTTATCTATCAAAACATTTTGAGACGAGGCTACTTGGCTGATTTCCTATTAAAATCTGAGAGAATTGAAACATACAAGAGAAAACTGTAATACAATAGAAAGACTATTTGCCTTTGTATTCAGTACTTACTAAATGAGTCATATAATTCCCTGCAGCCAAACTGCACCACATTTGCTGTTCTTTTACAAAGGAAAAGCAAGTAAGGAAAATAGCTCTACTACACGCAAAGGAATGTTTTTGTATCACAGCTACCAAAAATTGAGCCCAGCTTTCCCAATCTTGTTTCTCAAAAGCACGCAGCAGTAAAGGAGAATGAAAATTCACACAGGTTAACAGATGGACCCTACAGATTTTGGAGCCAAGACTACTGACATCCTGCAAAGTTTGACAGACCACCACCTCCAGCCCTCTCTGTCAACTCCTCATTTCATGGAGTTCTGCAAACTCACTACAAATCATTTTTCACAGCCTGTCATACTTGAGGAACCACCGCAATGGAGTGATTCGTTCTCAAAGGCTTTTTGTTTTCCAGGGCCTACAATCACATGCATACTGGTAGCACTTCCTGAATGCCAAAAAATAAGTTAACAAGAAGCAGCTGTCAAACTACTCTAAGAACTTCTTAAGAGACAGTGGGTACTGAGTGTTCAGCCTCCATCTACTGCCTTAGACCATCTCCTCCATCAGGTCTTCTCCTCTTCAGAAATCCTCATCTTCCTTACTAGAAAAGGGGTAAAGACCCCAAACCAGGTCCTGTTCTTCAGGAAGAGTGGAAGCCAGAAACCAAGTGCATATCAACAGAATTCACTCTGTCTTCAAGAAACAGAAGGGTAAATAATTTGGCTTTACGTTGCAAAATGCTGGGGGAAAAAAATAATTAAATCAGATGAAATGGAAGGAGTTAATCAGAGCTGACATTTGTTGCACATGAAGCAGACAAGTGAACAGACATCCCACAAAACTTCCCACTTTCTGATGTGCTTTGGATAAACATGCAGGGATACCAACCCAGCACCAGCCTGACAAGACACATCCTGAGGCAGCAGTTGAAAGCAATCTACATGTTGCAGCTTTTGATTCGCTTTTACCTATTTAAGGATTCTACTTTACAGAGAAAAAAAAAAAAGTTTTCACAGAGACAATTATGAGCAGGGACATATTTAGAGAGTAACCCAGCTGAAGTCAATAGAACCCTAATTTTACAGGAACAGCAGCATTCAGAATTGAGTCTTTATGGGATCCCCCAGAAGAAACTGAAAATTAAAGGGTCATTTAAGCACCAGAACAAAGCCAGCAAGAACAAGCAAACCACAATGGACACCTGAATGACAAGGAACATTCTGTATTAACCCTCTTTCTGCACTGTTACATGTACAGCTAGGCAGCAGCTGCCTGAAGAGGTAAGGGAGCAAGAGCAAGATATTAACTACAGAGATGAGTTAAAGGAGAAACATTTGGAAAGGCTGGGACACAGCATGCCTGTGGTAATGCAGACACTGATATTTACAGCATGAACCTGCCAGTGCTCTGAAAGATGCACGCAAAGCAAAGTGTTCAGAGCAGGAATGGCACAAGGACACAGGCACATGCTGTGTGAAGTATGTGCCACACCTGGAAGGAAAGACACCACTGAGAAGAGAGCATTGCTTTTGGCTACAATATACCCTAGGAAAAAGAACAGCTAAAATAATCACTGGGTTTTTTTATTTTTTTTTTTTATAATAGAAGAAGAAATACCCACCAGAATGCAGACATGATGACAAAAACCACATCCTAGTATGTAACGCAGGCAAGTTGCCACCCTGC
This sequence comes from Odontophorus gujanensis, assembly GCA_013399175.1. Classification (NCBI taxonomy): domain Eukaryota; kingdom Metazoa; phylum Chordata; class Aves; order Galliformes; family Odontophoridae; genus Odontophorus; species Odontophorus gujanensis. Next base: position 18,615 of record VXAB01004163.1, on the reverse strand, counting down.
ACTAACAGAGCACCTTAAACACAATCTATCATCTACAGAAAAACACAGCAACAAATTCAAATAAGAAGAAAAACAAAGTGAGAAAGTCAGTATGGGACTCTGGGTCAGCAGAGGATTTCAACTCTTCACAGTATTTCCCAACACATTTTGTCTAGGTGAATTTTCATGTTCCCATTCCCCACTTAGTTCTCCCAGACACAGAACTGATGTGGCTCCACTGCCCACACCTAAAGTGGCCCATACCCCTGAAGCACTTTCTGCACATCCTCTGAGGCCACTCTACATGAATTATGAATTAGTAAACTTCATATAAAATCCAAATAGCAGTGAACTCCACAGAAGTTGATCTTACCACAGAATAAAGTTCTGAAATCTTCTTCAACTTCCCTGGTAGAGCTTAAATGTCTACTGTAACGCTGCACGAGTAAGCCATCTGCATTTACTGAGGGAAATGCATGCACTGAATCAAGTTACACTGACAGTAATACCATGCATGACGTTAACTGCTTATCCTGAAATAGAAGAAGGAGATGAAGTTGATCAAAACTGTAAAAACAAAACAGCAAAACAGAAAACAAACAAGCATGGTCTGTATTTGCCTAAACCTCTCATACATAGGCATAGGAACCTCTGGGAACACTACGACTTACTTTACGAAGCACCACCCAACTTCTCTAACAAGCAGTCCAATATGACCTCTGATAGAGCCAAGTGGACACAGTACCACACTAGCACTTCCAACACCACTTGTGAAACAGTATCTTAAGGGAATGCGTGTGCTATATCACCCATGCCATGAACACTTCAGAAGAAGATGTATGATGCAAGGACTGAGAAGCCAAGCTGCAACATCCTAGTGCACAGCAGACAGGAAAATGCTTCCTCTCTACAAAAAGACATGGTAAAGCAAAACACAAATAACTCCAAGATAAATGAGCTCCTCTGGCCTCTGCCTGGTAAAGTGATTACAAAAGCTGACCAAATTAAAGCCAAGAATTAAAGCAAAATAAACCACTCCCTTCTCAAAAATATCCGGGAATACAACAGCAACATACCCATTAGTAATAGCACAACGGATTTGGAATAAATCCTAAGAAATAAAGATCCCAGGAAGAGGGATAGGCTATCACACAAGATGAATGTGAACAAACAATCACCATCTTACATAGATATTTAAAAAATATATGTGGAATGGTACAGACAAGATGGAGCAGGTGGATAAGATCTCAGTAAAACCACACTCAAGTGGAAACACCACTGTTTGTGTGCCATCACTTTCATTACACGTATTCCCAGTAACCCAAGGAGGGCTGTGATACCAACTTAAACAGCTACTAAGCAGGCAGCATCTGAATATACATTGCTAAAGAAAGGGACAAGATACCCTTGATAAGACAGGTACTGTGACATACGGATATGGTTTCTATATGTGCTAAGCTGTGCAGAAAGAGACTGCATTTACAAACTATTTAATGGCAAGTCTTACATACCAACCCATCCTACCTTACAGAACCAGTAGCTCCGAAAGCAACAAAGATGCAACCCGCACATCCTCTAACAAATGTCAATTTGTAACAGGCACATTCAGTACTCCCTAAGTTCATCCTCTGCCAGTAAGACAATTCAGACAGACTTTACATTAACTAGTTTCTAATCAGTGTTACATGCACACCAAAGGGAATTTGTTTTTCAAGTAGCACTGATGCCACCCTAATTTATTCTTTCTAACTGGCTAGCTAAAACAAGCTTCATCAAGAAGTAGTATGGTTATAATTCACTCTTTTAAATGTGTAATACATACTGCAAGCATATGAAAGTGAAAACAGTGTTTCCTCTGCATACAAGTGTATACACTTAGCTGTTCTCAATTGAGGATCCCCCCCAGCACATTTCGCAGAACATCTCTTTTCCAGATCAGGATAAATTAACATACAAGAAAGTTTAATGCTTTCACCTTAACCAAACCTACTGTTTAGTGTCCCATTTTAGATGACAAATGTAATCGCACTTGGAATTTTTTTAATTGATGTTGCCACCTAGTGGTTTGTTTCAACAGTACTGAATAATCACCAAAGCCAACATGAAACTTCAACATTAGTACTCGATAGATTTCTCAAACTTGCTCTTTTTTTCCCCAGTATAGAAAAATCTAATATTGCTGTTATCCCAGAACAAAGGAAATGGTCATGGACAATTAAGCCTAAGGTAGTAAATTCTTTTTAAAATAAAATAATTTCTATGGACAGAATGAGACACGACTACAATCAAGTAATTAGGTTAACATTATGTAATAGCCCAGTGTTGAGTAATTTTCCAAATCTGTTTCAAACACATAATTTTACTGAGCACAATTTTAAGAAGTTATCCCTTTCACTATCCTGAACACCAAATGGAGAAGAGGAGCATATTCCCAGCTGCCTTGCCTTTGGTTTATGGTAGGTTTGCTGTTACGGCAAGAAGACCTAAGCACCCTAATTATGCAAAATAAAACTCAGAACAAGTCCTATCTTATCTAATAATAGAGAACGCAATTTTCAAACATTCCTATTATTAAGTTTGGCTTAGAAAATTACAAAAAAGTAAATAAGTTCTTAGTATTTATGCGGTTTTTCCAATGCTATTTCCTTCTGATCCAAACCAACTTTCACACATAACAGTCCTATGGTTACAGACAGCCCTGTTCTTCATTCAGGTTACACTTTAGGAATCCAGTTCTTTATTACACAGCATCAGTAATGACTAATCAAAAAGACTTTGGGATCTCTACTCGTTTGTCCCTATTACTAGAGGCTAACAAAAAAATGAATCAATTACATTTTAACAAAAATTTGCAATATCGTTTTCAAACTGTATAATAGTGGTTACTTTAGTATTCTTGGAAATAGAACAAGCATGCAGAAGAAAATGTGAACTACTACTTTCAGCCAGTAGCTTGATTTTAAAACCACTTTTCTTCTAGTAAACAATTATAATTTCTTTCATTCTTATTTTCTTTTAAGCAATTGCCAGCTGTACCCTGGGGTGCACCAGGCCCAGCACTGCCAGCAGGTGAGGGCAGGGCTCATCCTGTTCTGCTCTGTGCTGTGCAGCCTCGGCTCCTGCACTGGGTGCAGTGTGGGTGCCACAACATCAGAGGGACATAAACCTATTGGACAGCGTCCGAAGGAGGGATATGAATATGGGGAAGAATCTGGAGGGCAAGGTGTGTGCTGAGGTGCCTCAGTTCATTTGTTGCCAGCAGACAAGAAGAAAAAAAAAAAAAAGCCCTGATAGTCCCTCAAATTTTTTTCATACAACTTTTCTTTAATCTGGGCAGCACTCTGAGATCTGTGATAATTATTATTAATTAAAAATTAATTATTTACTTTGCATTCATTTTCTTTTCTCTCTTATTAATCAAACTGGTATTATTATAGCATGTCTCAAGTGCCATATGTTTACCTAGAAATGTAAGGAACAGGTTGGTATTGTAACTGTACTTCTTATAAATCTTAGAAAAATGCTACTGATGTCATCATTGGGATAGATAATTCTTTATTTTTTCAACCTTGAAATATATCTTCTTTAAAATATTTGTAAGATCTCCCCCCTTCCTGGTGTTTCTTTTTTTTTTTTTAAATCTACTTCAAAATACAGCGAGAATTTCTGCAACAAAGAAAGACCAGACCTTGCAAATGCTATCAAAGCCTTTTCAGTGATTTAAGCTAAAATTTCTATTCAATGTGCAATGCTACATAGCTTTGTCCACTTGAATATAAAAAAAAGCTTCTTCAGTGAGTGCTGGTATAAGGATTCTTCTAGGAAGAAATGAAATGCTGAATAAACATTTAAACAAATAAAGCCAAAAGCTGCTCTGCAGACCACCAATGCTGCAGACAGTACTCTGAAAAGGTTTAACCTGAAAAGATCTTTACAAAGACAAGAAGCAAATGAGAAGTTTCTTGTTATCTAATACTGCTGTTTTCAGCACTGAGATCATTTAACAAAATGCTCATAAAATAGTTAAAGGCCATACAGACTTTCTGCAAAAAAACAAAGTATTTGAATTTTAACTCAAAGCTAATTCCCTTAACATTTTGCAAATAGAAAGAACTGCCTTCTCCAGATCCAACCCTGTCACAGTAGGAGAGCTATTTGCAAGCATCCCCTCAGACATCTTTTGAATTCCAAAGTCATCTATTTTCATGGAAAAAGATACAGAATATCATTTAACCTAAGCATCACCAGATTAGCACTAAATTTGTGCCTTGTCACTTTCTGGTTGCCGCTGATAAGTTTGGAAGTCACATGAGCAGCAGCAAGGTCCACAGCATGACAGCAGTTTTATGAATTCAGTATATTTGCATTGGAGTTACCTTGACAAAGAGCAATGGTTACTCCTCACTGCAAACCAAGCCAGTGTACCCAGTAAACATGGTGTTGCCTTTGCTAATAACTGCCCACAGGCTTTGTGTTCAGATTCTAACACAGATGCTGGCATTCAGCAAGCTTTGCCTGCACTTGTCTCAGCCTGCCTGGAGATTTGTTTTTAGTGTTTAAAGGCAACAGTCTACTGATCCAATGACTATCACTTGCTACATACAGCTGTAGGTTAGCTTTGTATAACCATTTGTTACAACAACCACTGTGTATATCTGTAACTAACACAGCAATAAATACTAGTTATTCTGTGTTAAATGAACTACTTTACAAGCTGGGGAAAAAAAAAAAAGCAGCATAAAGAAGTAAAGATGTGAAAAAGTGCAGAGGACTAGAACAGTCACAGCATGATACAGAGGCCCAGAGCTGGCAACTCACCTGCGGTCAGCAACAGGTCGAAAGACTGCAGCCCAGGAGTTGGGTAAAAGGGTAGCAAGGATAACAACAAAGAACACACACCACTATACAAAAATCCTCATGGATTAACTTGGATTGTCATATGGATTACTAGGACAATGAAGAAAGTGAAGAAAGGACCAATTGTGGAATGCACTGCAAAACACGTGAAAACAACCAAGGCAGTTTTCAGAGTCAAGAGGAACAAACTGTCAGCATCCTGATAATCCTGACTCTGCAAACAGTTACCATTTCCTCTGCTCTTAACAAAATCTTCAGTGTAACAGGTTCAAGCAACCTATTTGAAATTGGGATGCAACCACACATTGAGAAGAGGCTCCCAGAGTCGGGAGAAGGGATAAAGATGGATGCACAAGCAGCTCTTTTCTCTGAGAAGACACAGGTCCAAGCTGCAGCAACTGGAGGGTGAGGTCTACACTGCCAATATGGGAGATGAGCACGGAAGAATTTGAGGCTGGAAAAGAACATACCTAGCATATGAGAGCTTTAACTGGATTCCATCCCTCACAGCCTCCAGAAAGAACAGAGTTCAGAATACAATTTGTTTATTGTCCTCTAAATAGCAGGTTAAACAATATATTGCAAGGACATTTATTTTATATATGTATACATAGTCAGTATACTCATAATGTGTGTATTCTGACTATATGTGTCACTTGCATATGCCACTGGGACATGTCACCATTCGCACTGGTTTTATTCTTGGAAGAAATGCTGTTTCAGCAAATATGAGCTTTGCTGTTCTCCATCATTGCTCGTAAAAATAAATAAATAAATAAACAGAAATTAATATCAGGAAATAGGATGAAGGTGCATTTAATTCCTGATTAAGTTTTAATTCCACACAATCTATGATAATACATTTGAAGGGAACCATCTTAAACAGAAACAAAGCAGCTTGCTCCCTTATACTCGCCTACAACATGACCATGCTTTGGGAAGTACACCTCAGGAAGCCAACCCACAAAGAAAGGCAATATCTGGTGTTTCAAAAAAAAAAAAAAGAGAAGAGAAGAGCAGAGAAGAGAAGGGGATCAACTTTCTTCAGCTACTGAAACGCCCTGATTGTCAACCTCATCCTTGCTACTGAACCATTATCTTCATAGAGGGGTAAGAGGCTGAGTTGAAACTATGTATAAAGATCCTCAAATAAAGTTGCTTATTTAAAGGCAATATTCTATTTAAATATACATACATATGCACTATTTATTATCTACACCCATCACCTACAAAATATATCATTATACAATATACATTTGTTTTTATTAAGGTCACATTTTCTCAAAATGAGAAAATGACGTTGGCAGAGTCAATTTCATATTACCAATTGTGGGAAAGAAAAGTAAGGATACAAACAATGAGAAAAAAAAAATCAAACCTTTCTACCATTGTGTGACGTTATTTTGAAACACATGCCTTATTACTGATGTAAAATTCATGGCACCAAACTGAAATATTGCTGCAGAACAACACTGGAATAGGAGCTTTGGGAAGCAGTCTCTCAGAACCAGCTACCAGCTCATCTTCCTGCTTCACAGCAATCACTGTGAAATCAAACGTGCCAGTTCCCAACGCTTCACCATGCAGAATTCATACTAATTTAAGCCTTGTGCAGCTCAGGTCAAGTTAATATCTCAGGCTGTGAACTCTAAAAAGGAAGAAGCTGGCACACATTCAGTTCCATTGCCCTTAAAAACACTCTGAATAAACTAACAAGTCAGGCAAGTTCTCCACATTTTCTCCACTACACTCTGACACTGTAAGTGAGCTATCAGACGTACTATCCATCTTGGTTCTCCTTTTTAAAGCACCTGATAAATCTTGCAAGAAGCAGGGTCTAATCACAAAACAATGAACATACTTCAAAAATTTGGTTTGCTGTGGTGCAATGAATTCACTTACAATATCGGAAGGTGTTTCATTTGCATGTTTCCTATGATCAGACCACCACATTAGCATTTAGCAAGCTGTCCCAAAAACAAGATATGTCAGAGAACTAACATACACATCATGGTAAGCTGGAACACATGGGAACTATTACAACATTTCCGTTGAAAAATGTAAGGCATTGTTTGGTTGGTTGGTTTTTTGCTTTGTTTTTTTAACTTTTTCTTAAACTACCTTGAGTTCACTACCTCAACACACTCACTCTGCCACTGTCTATTATTTAAGCTGCAAGTGCTGAGGTGTTTTAAGTTTTGGTTGTACGAACTGCTTGATCACTGCACTCTCTAAAACCACATGCTTCTGGACTCCAAAGCAACAAATCAATTCCATGCATAGTTGTTTCCAGCACTCATTTTCTTTGGTTCTCCTGCAACTGCAGCAGCTCAGGCACACATCTCTGGGCTCCTGGTTGACCTGAGGTCAGAGAAGATGGTGGCAGGCACAAACTGTTTTACACAAACAACAGAATGAACCAGAAGGCTCAAAGTTGCCTTGCAAGGGGAGTCAGCTACATCTGGGCATTGAGATATTGAAACACCAGCAGAAGAGAAGTAGGAAAGCCCACAGGCCAGCTGTGGAACTGTTGGTCGTGCATTCCCATGGACTAGCAGGAAGAGAAAACCTTTAATTTACCAGAATGAACGACAGATCAAAATTACCAAGTGATCTATAAATTCACCCAGCAGTGTCAGCTCATACTGAGTGTCTAACTTGAAACCTTCAGCTAAACAGCTAAGTATCTTAAAACTAGGCTGACCACGTCTGGTGCCCTTGACACTGACCTGTACTCACCTACAAAACATACTGACATAGATGGAGCTTTCCATTAAAGGATACTTCAAATAAATAAAAATGAAAACAAAGCATTTGGCTGAACCAAACATCCCTAAAAATAAATACAGACCATTGATCTTTCCCAACTGTACTATCCAAATCACATTCCCTTCAAATCACCAGTGGTCTACAATGTGAATTTTGCATATTAGGCCTAACATGTGGAAAAAGCTATGAGAGAAAAAAACAGAAAGGTCTAAGAGTAAAGCTAAATATTTTCTCTTCAAAACACATACTGATCTGTAATTTATTATAATGCTCTTTTCAACTGTGGCTACTAAAAACAGGTTTTTCACCAGCATGGTAAAGTGCAGGGAAAGATTTAATACACAGCAGTCCCAGAGAAGGGCAGAGGAAGGGAGTCTGGTGTACTCTGAGTTTATCTTGAGATCTTCACCCCTAGGACAAACACCTTCATTATATAAAACAGGCATTTTTGGCCTCAAAAATAAGTATTAAAGAATACAGTTATTCTATTTCTCAGTACTAATAACAGAAAAAATCACGAAACTGTGTTTCATTTAGAATATGTAGGAATTTTGCTAGTTTTACTTTAACATTCTAAGATAAACTCACCAATGCTCAGCAATATCTGTTTTTAGACAATTGAGGGAAATTGGTTCTACTGAATAGATAGCTTTTACCTAGTTTATAGATGCTGGATTTACTAAGCAGCAGCACAACTTGGAACAGCAATGAGAATGCAATACTTAAAAGTAACCATTCCACATTAAACATCAAAGTAGTTATTGAACAAGTATCTGGTGAATTAAAAATTTGGTAGCCTCAGCCTCACATTTTACGCCAACTTGATATTCACACAGTGTTTTCACATCCAGCTTTGCTAAGAGCCTCAACTGTGACTTAACAGCCTGTTCCCAAGATTGCCAGTCCCTGATTAAAGAGCAACCCCATAAAACAAAATGGTGGAAGCACCTAGCAAAATTTGTGTTGTCTTCTCAAAACTGTTGTCAAAATGTGTGATTTACATGTTGATACAAAGCAAGCATTTCTGTGAAACACCAAGTATATGAGAAACCCTTACATCAAAAAAAAAAAAAAAAAAGAAAAGAAAAAAAGAAGCAAAGCTCTTGATTAAATTCTAGTTGAATGCTATTGAAGTCCACAATCAGTATCGTGAGATGGGGAAACCAACCTGTGCTGGTATACTGTGCTAATAATGTACAAGACTCGTAGCCCCAAGCTAAACAAAAACAAGAGTATCCAAAATCATTTTACCTCTTTCTGCAAAGATCATTCTTATTCTTCTGCCCCAGATCTCATAACAGTATCACAAAGCTCCTGCTCCCTTTCAAGATTCCCTGACACTGCTAAGGTTTCAAACCATTCCCATCTGGGAAGAGATTCTGGGATCTGTCATACTGTGCCTCGTGGCACCACAAAAGGAACTTGAAAGAAGTTTAAGTTTCTGATTCCCTATTTCATAAAATGCTGAAGTACAACTGCTATGCTGGAAAGAAAAAAAGACTTTAACCATCTGAATAGGCTCAGTCTGCCCAAATCATTACCTTTGCTTTGCAACTCAGAGTTACGTGGTCATAACCAGCCAGCAAAGTGATGCCTGTGTATTAGAAAACTTCAGTATCAAAGCCTCCTTTTTAATCACTTGTCCTCTACCTCCATCAGTCTTTTGCTCTTGATTATTCAAAAGAGATGTAAAGCTATTGTCCTTCAGGGAGCCAAAAGCCCAACACAGCCTGTAATCCCATGACTGACACTTACACGAGGCAGGTTGAAATAACAAGATTGAAACTCCTCAGGCATTTTAACTCCTGTTTCTCAGGTGAGTGAATTACCAAGCTACCGTGTGACCATGAGAACCAGAGCTTTAACACAGAGCTAGCTGTTCACAGCAACCGAGGCAAACACACCGACAATTTGAGTCCCAACCTCACCTTGGCCTCGCACTCAGACCTGCAGATGGCACCGAAGTCTATGGGAAAAGAAGCATTTCCAGCACTCCCACTCCTTCAGCAGTTGTATTCCTTGGCTAAGGCACACATGCAGCTCCTTCTTCTTTACCCTGGACTACTGGGGTTCACAAATGTTCTTTTGAAACATATTCTACTCATTCAGTGCAGAATACGGGTTAGTTAACTGCAGCTTCAGTTCTTCCCTGCTTACAAGAAGAGCGTGTTAGATAACTCCAGCTTTTTTGCATCTGGGCTTATGGATACTGGTCCCAGGTGCTGTCAGACGTTGCAAGTGATCTTGTGAGGTCTTACAAATTAAAGAGTTGTCACTCTAATTCAGATCAAATCCCCATTCAGGACAGTATCATACTGTTAGGTGCCAGAAACATGTTCAGAGATGAGTACAGAAGTGGCTCTAAATTAGGAAAAAATTCCATGACTGTTTCAGCAAACGCTGGAAAAGTCAAACTGCACCTGTACTATAACATACCTACCTACTACTGATGGCTCTAGTGTTCAGTTCTATCCCTTCTTAAAAGCATTATAACAGCCTCTACAGCATATGGCAAAGAGTCATTCTGCTATTCAAAATGCATTAAACATATACATTTATCTTTGCATGAAAGTGGTTTTCTGAACAACACTGTTTTCGTAACAAAAAATAGCAAGTTATTTGTTATTCACATTCTATACCAGTCATAACTTTTCAGGCACAACCACAAGATCTCTCTTAATCATCTTTACACATCTGAAAAGTACCAGTCATAAATGAAGCTGTCTAATCCCCTTGATCACCTTTGCTATCTCCTCTTTTCAGCAATTTTATGTTCTAGCATATCATTCTTGAGACAGTAAGACGAGAACCAAGTTAAATAGTTCTTGATATATATGCTCATGTAAATAGTCACAAACTGTTTAAAAATATTTATAATTAGCTCTCAAATATTAAAATAGTTGTGCAAGAAAAGAAGTTAAGCAAATCTTTTCCACTCAGGGACTTTCTTAATTGAAATATTTAAATGGTTCTTAAACACTTCCACCACTTCACACTTTCATTGTTTTCAAATTAGCCTGCTCTTACATTAGTGTTTTTCAACAGTTATATCTGGAACCTGACACATCAAAATTTCCTTTGCACAGTCAGAAAGATCCCCAGCACAATAATCCTTCCAAGCAGGTGCAGAATTTCAATCCATAAAGAACAACCTTTTGAGGCAGGTCATGCTTACCATGTTTCACTCTGTGCTTTAAGATAAAACTCACTTCTCCTTCTACTTGTGTATTCTGTCTCTGCTGCAAAGCTTGTTCCTTACATCATCACTCCCTGTTCATCACACCTCTGAGGCTGTGCATCCCCAGCCTCTTTTAAAACAAATACAAGTTAATTTGTGTTACTGCATAATAGTTCACTTTACTTCTCCTGTTTGAATCAAGTTGTCTTGCTGTGTACCTCCCTAACCCGCCCCTTTAGCTGCACCTTAACTGGCACTCTTCCAATTACTTTCTATATGGATCATAATGCCTTATTTTCTTCAGGGATTCAGTTTTCTTTCTGCAGGACACACAACCACAAAATATCCAAAGACAGTAAGTGACCACTGGCTTCTCCTGCTCTGTTAAGAGACAGAAATAAAACTCGCTGTTTTGATGTAGTTTCAGAGTTCCCTGTTGTGCAGCAGCACAAACCCAGCCTGGTTCATTGCCTGCAGCTCAGCAGGACAAAGCCAGGCCCAAGCTTCTCAGCAGAAGTTTACACGCGAATCTGTCACGAACAGTTTAGGCAGGGAAGGTCTGAATCAAAAGCAGCTCTGCAGAGCAAATAGCTGCTTCTTTCTTACGCAGGCTAGAGGAAGAAGGAGGCATCTTGCTCTGCTGACTGCACACACTGCCCTGAAGACACAGCTCAATTATGCATTTCCTCCTCTTACCACAACCTCACAGGAAGCTGGTCACAGGGGCATCACAGCCATAACTGTAAACTCAGGGCAGCTAGATAGGAAATTCATCTAGTATTACTTCATACAAACCAACGCAGGTGGCCCAAAGTGAACATGTCACACATAGGTGACAATAGCAGAAGGGCAGCAAGCAGGGGACTAGAACAACAATCAACTGGGGAGAAGGGAGAGAGAAAACAGAAGAAACAGATCAATGAAGAAAGAAAACAAACACGTTTCCAAAGAGAATTTTATTTAGAACCATGAACACAAGAACAATATCATTTTAGAACAGTTTCAAAATTATTAACTGAATTTAATATCAGAATTTAAGATAGAGATATTGTACCTAGACAGTTCTGACCTCTATCTCAGCTAAAAAACAGAAATATTAAACCTTTTTCCTCAGGGATAGGAAAATATAATTGACATTTAACTATGGAATTCTCACTTCCATTTTCAAAAACTGCAAACAAAGCATTGACAATAGCTCAAGGCAATTGAAGCCCTTGATTCTTTTAGCCTCCTACATTTGAATTATTGACTTGGAATTAACTAGCTTTAGTTGAGGAGAAATAGTAAGGGACCAACACTATCAAGAAACGTGACCTCACAGGAGTCAGTTCTGTGGTTTGCCTTTAACCAACAAGTCCAAGATAACATTCCTTTAGCATTAACACCCAGAAACTCCCCAGAATATGACTTCATTACACAGGACTTCAGACAGAAGTCAAAAATATGCCAGCTGATTCACTGGACAGAACTAAAGCACAGCACTTAAATTTACACACTGTTTTTAATCACAGGATTTCCAAATACCCAGGCTAAACTAAAAAAGGTACACAATTAACTCAAAAAAGTTACTACATTTACAGACTCTCACTTTGAAATTTACTTGACCATCTTTTCAGCCCCAAACTAACAATATCTTCCATTAAATACAAAGGCTTTTTCCACTGCTAACTTTCACTTCAACAGATATAGACTGTTGCAATTACTGTTTGCCAAGTGTGCTTTATTACATTATGTTCATCTTTCCAGCCAATTCTCTATACATACAATCAGGAAGCAATCCAAACACAAGAGTTCCCAACAATGGAACTCATCCTAAAGGAAGTGTTACTGATGTACAGAAGGGGGCACAAGAGGAAGAATACTAACTGACCGTTCTGCTTACAACATGCTACAACATGACTGCTGAATTAAAAGGCAGAAATAAGAAAGCAAAGGTGAGAGTCATAAAAACAAAGAAGTACAGACAGGAAAATCAGAAAGCAAGGATTATCACTTAAAATATAGGAAAACAGATGGTATTTTAAAGATATCAACAATGGGAATGTAAAGAGAGGTGTAAAGGCCAATTTTTTGCTTCAAACCTTAATTTTTTTTCTTTTTTTAACTGCCTAACAAAATAGAGTTCCAATACCAAGTCCCCACAGTGAAACAGGACTACTTATCTCTTATTAGAATGGAGGCTAGATTACAAAGGTATGAGTTGGACAGAATTACAACAGTATTCATTAAGAAAAGAAAGTGATTATGAATCCAACTGCTATAGAACTATGTTTTCATTATTAAAAATCCTATCTCTTTCTTCTTTCTGTACAGGACTGAGATCACCTTACTGGCTTTCATTAGATATTGGCATGACTTGGGGTACTATCCTTCTAAATCTTTCCTAGTCCTCTTTAAAAGTAACTAAAAAATAAACGCTGCCTTTTCTGACAGTATTCAGTGAACCATTTCAAGACCAAAAAAAAAGAAAAAATAAAGGTCCATGCTGTTGATACAGTTCTTAAATTCTGAATCCAAATCACCTTGGTTCGATATCCCACCATTCAGGACAGAAAGCTACCACCATGAGAAACATATAGAACCAAAAATAATTTTAACTGACCAGCCCTCTTTTGCAGCATCTCCCTCAAAACAATTCCACATGTGAGGATGTAAAAGACTGTCTCAAGATCATGTTAGAAGTACATTATGCACTGAAGATTTTTCAGGAACCTACAGCTACAGGCACTGCTTAAGAAAAACATAAAATCATATTTCATATCCCTTCCATGGGGGAAGGCACCTCTATCAATAGAAGGGGCTCATGAGGGATAACACCTCCATCAATAGAGGGGACTCACTGTTTTATTTCTGAATTTGAGAAAGGTTTAAAGCACTACAAAAATTGTGAGGTATGACACAGAAGTGTTCTTCAAGGGAAAAGCTTCCTTGTGAGAGTTTTCTTGGGCAGGCCTGTATCAACAACACAAAGGGGCACCTGACTGTAATGTTTTAATTCACCATTTACACTCACAGCCCCAGAACACATTACAGCTGAGGGTTAGATACAAAACTGCCTCCAACTCTGAGAATGTACTGTCATTCTCATACAGGAACCCTCAGAGTTATACAGGGAGCCTTGGGTCAGCTAACAGAACCCATGGAGTGCAAACAAACACCTATGTGAACAGAAAGTGTCTGACAGATGATGCTCTTAAAAAAACAACTTAGCTGTCACAGCAATTATTTTGTCTAAGAATAACAACCATTTGAGGAAGCATTAAAACACTTTTGTAATTTCCTGACACCAACTATAGTCTTCCTCATCCATATCTAGACCCAGGCTTCCTTCAAAGGACATTATTTTGTACACTTGTTTGTGTACACATCCAAGCACACCATACAGCAGATGATTTTAAGTAGCATTTTCTAATAGTATTTTCACTTTGAAGGGGAAGAAGGAAAAGGAAGCTAGGTAAGTTTTACAGCTCATTGTCCTTCTCTTAGGCAATTGCAGCCAGAGACCAAAGAAAAACAGTTTTCAATAGAGATAAAGAATTACTCTTTTACTGCAGACCTTACGAAAGCAAATAGACCAGCATGCAGTGAATGCACTCCAACTACAGGTATGGTTACAAGCAGTGTATGCAGTTTGCACTACTGCCCCACCATTCATTAGTTAAGACCATTTCTAGGTTGCCCTCTGAAAAAAAAGAAAAAAAAAACAAACTGAAGACATAGACTCTTGAAAAACATGAATGAAATTTAGAACAAAAATCAGCCTTAAATACAAAATCCTAAAGAATAAATTAATAAAGTAAATGTCTTGTGTCTGCTCCTCAGCAGGACCAGCACTTCTCCTCTAAATGAGGAAACTGAGATCATTTGATCTGATGCAGTGTTTTCATACAGTGTTTTCATTGTCTCACATTTCTACTTTAATGGAACATCTAGCTTTGCTAGACACACACACTTCTACTATACTTTCTGTTGCAGAAAATGCATGAGATTGAATACAAACTTTAACTGAAAAACATGCTGTATGACAGCAACAAGTGGTGCATATCTAGCACAGCTGTGAGAACAGATTTCTTTCCAAATTTTACTTCTGTCTTATGTCAAGATAATCTGTGGCCACCAAAGTGAACAAGTTGTACATTCTCCAGCCACTTTTCCCCTCCCCACACGATAAATCGTTAAAATGGCCGAACAGGATATTTAGGACACCATCAAGAACTCAAGCAATAGAAATGAGTTCTCACACACAAATACAAAGAAAAGAATTTCAGTTATCCAAAGCTAAACACTGCACCAAGTCATATTATTTTTGTCAAACCAAATTAAATTTATTACATAATATGACATTCTCATTCATTCAGTAAAAGCTGCCATATATATCTTCAAACTTCAGTTTAAAAAAAGAAGCCAGTAACTTCCGGGCTGTCTTCATGTTAATAACAAAAGGAAGACTTTCTATTTCAAAATGCACATCCAGGACTTGCCTGCAGAATTTATTACCATTCTACTCTATGGTTATAGAGAGTAAAAGTTAAACAAAACAAAAATGCATTGCAGGAGTGGCCCTGTCCTTCATCATGAAATTACACCCTAACTACTCATCTAAATAAAATCCCAAACAGAAAATGCAGTCATTTTCCCTTCCCAACTAAGACACTCCTGTTTAATAGTTTTGTGTTTAACTACACACTTTGAGATGTTATTTCATCAAATGCTATTATTATAAAAGAGATTAAGGTCCCAGGACAGTGTCTATAGTCACTGTTTACTCAAAAAGCCATGAACCTTGACATTTGTAAGACAGTGGATGTGCAGAGGCTTATATGACAACTACTTTTAGTGCACGACTCTGCAAATGGATCTTTTCAGCACGAGAAACTCTGGAGACATTCCGATTTCAGAAATTAGCTTATTAGAAATGTGTGATGTTTTCTTCGCATACCAGGAGTTCAAAAATGAATGAACATATCTAGTGCAGCAATATCAATGTGCTACTTTACACTGACACCTACTTCAGATTCTGTTGGATTCCACTATTAGTCTGATATCTGTTTTATTATCACATTACAAAGGTGAACATTAAACTGACAGAAGACTGGAATTAACCATTTAATCAACCTTCTGCCTGATTAAAAAAACACATTAGCAGTCTGTGAGAGCTGCAGCTGCCATCAGGCCACCGCTCAGCTCCTCTGCTCTGGGCTCAGCAAGCACTGGGACCTCAGCCGCTCCTCACACACCTGCCCTTCACACCCTTCCCCATATTCATATCCCTCCTTTGGATGCTGTCCAATAGGTTTATGTCCCTCTGATGTTGTGGCACCCACACTGCACCCAGTGCAGGAGGTGAGGCTGCACAGCGCAGAGCAGGACAAGCCCTCCCCTTGCCCGCTGGCAGTGCTGGGCCTGGTGCACCCCAGGGTACAGTTGGCCCTTTGGGCTGCCAGGGCACACTGCTGCCTCAAGTTCAACTTGCCATCAGCCAGAACCCGCAGATCCCTTTCCATAGGGTTTCCCTCCTGCCTCTCATCCCCCAGCCTGTACCCCTCAAGGGTGCTCCATCTCATATGCAGAATCCAGCTGGTTGGTGATTCCCCAGGTCTCTATTTCTATTACTACATATAATTTTAGACGTGGTCTTGATTCAATACAAACTTGTCTTCATAATACAAGCCATTCACCTTTGACTCATACTTTTTCCACTCCATTACAAAAACAGCCTGGTTTCACTTACACCAGTTCTCATCACAGACTTAAGGGGTCAATCCTGAGCACTCGTAGGATTGATTTCACAACCCTCCAAGGCAATCAAGGTCATAACAGACAAAAAGCCATTCAGCATCAAAGAGCACTGCAATTTTTTTTTCTTCTCATGCCATCATCCTAATACCATTCAAACAAAAGCCTGCAAGTAAGTTACAATGCGATGTAGCTCTCCTCGCCAATTCTAGAGGAGGAATCCTGCAGCTCCCTTGAAGCACATTGTTACCAGCAACAATGGAAGTTGCTCTATAAAGCTACAACCCAACAGAGAAGAGCATGCCTAAGAACTACTATTTAAAACCAAAAACAAAACAAAAAACTGCTTTTGGTTTGAAACTGAGTAATTCACAATTACGTAATTTGCTACTAGGAACTTATGTTATAGAATTTCCACCCCCAAAACAACATTTTCATTTGCAGCTCCAACGCATTTGATGTGTATCGAATAACCACAGCTCTAGCACAGCAGAACATGCAGCAGCAGTTGGATTTAAAACAAAGCTAAGAACTGAACAAACCCGACACTTGTGTCAACATTTTTTTTCTCACTTTACTTTGGGGTCCTATACTATTCCACCATATATGAGTCTTGAATTCTTGCAAGTTTCCCAAGAAGCATAAAACAGAATAAGTCTCAATAGTATGAAAGCAGTGTGAAGAGAAGAAAAACATAGCAGAAAAGAAGCAATGGCTCTGCTGTATACCACAGCAAAACCACTGTTTCCCGAGGCAACTGAACAGACCCGGCTACCGCATCTGGAACTGCCGACTCAGGATGGCAGCCAGCCAGCGGCTGACCGTGCTCCCTGACATAGCAGCAGCCAGTACAGCACCACTTCTGTGTTTACTAAAGTGGTTGCAAAAGCAAACTTTTGACAAATTCATTCAGCAAGACATCCCAAGGCAGCCTTGGTTTAAAGAAAAAAAAAGAAGAAACATACTAAGCATAATCAGAACAAAAAATAATAATTTTGTGGTTAAGACTCAACCAAAGGCTGCAAACGTGACTCTGAACTTCCTATAAAATAGGAGATATTTGAGTTTTAAAGTGGCTTGTAACTGTTATATATTATAACAAATATACTTAACATTACAAACTGACATCCTGAAAGGCACTGGGAAACAGCAGAACCAATCCCATCACACCATGCCTCCTGTGCACAGGGTTTACTTCCATTGCTGCAATTCCAGTTTCTCACAACTGAAAGCAAAACATGGCTTTTGCACACCATCGGCCAAAAAAAAAAACAAAAAACATCAGCAGAACAGGATGTAGGGGGAAGTTAAAGACCAATGATCATTGAAATGGAATTTCATCCTATGGGGGTCATCTCAAAGGGAGATAAAAAGCCTGCTTGGCATTTCTAAGGAAACAAACACCAGAATCATGAGCAATTTATTATTTCTTTCCATAGAAATCAAAAAGCAAAGGTGCTTTCCTTTGAATCACATACTGCACCACACGGCCACATCTTTTCCCCATCATGCACACACGCCTGGCTGTCACATACAGTTCCCCAGTTGTGAGAGGAGTACGAACACTGGGAGGCAAAGCAGGACCTCCACAAAACAAAAGCAAAGTCAAGAGACGAGGTGATGCTTGCTTATTGGGTCACCAATAGGGCCTCACTGAACAAAGTACAGTTAAAGCTAAGAGGAAGAAGCATGCAATCCCACGGGGATCAGAAACTAACCAGGGAAGAGTGCAGCAGCATCCTGGGTGAGTGTTACTGAACACACGGTAAAAGCCGTATTAGAGACCAAGAAAAAGCGGAGGGTGACAGGAACGTAAAGAGTTACACGGAGACAGGAGAGGCAGCGCGGACTCGCGCCAGTCTCCGCGGGTCCAAAGAGTTCTGCGGATGCCGACGCTCCGTTTCCAGGGCAGGACAATCCCGCAGACGGCACGGCACGGCACGGCACGGCGGGCCGCCCGCAGCCGGACGGCAGTGCCAGGTGAGAGATGGAGCGCGGCGGGAGGGGCGGCGCCGTGCGGGAGCCGAGCAGAGCAGCAGGCGCGGGGCCGAGCGGTGCGGCCGGGACGGTACGGAGGGGGGAGCGGAGCGCCGGGA
>VXAB01004160.1:17025-31946 GCA_013399175.1 Odontophorus gujanensis | reverse complement strand
CAACATCACACCCATTTTTAAGAAGGATAAAAAGGATGACCTCGGGAACTACTGACCTGTCGGTCTCACCTCTGCGACAGGGAATATCATGGAGCAAATCCTCTTGGAAGCTATGGTAAAGCACATGGAAGGCAGGGAGGTGATACAGAAGAACCAGCATGGCTTCACCAAGGCCAAATCCTTCTTGACCAACCTAGTGGCCTTTTATGGTGGTGTTACTGTATCAACGGACAAGGGAAGAGCCACTGATGTCATCTACCTGGACTTCAGTTAGACCTTTGACATGATCCCTTATACCATCATTCTGTCCAAATTGGAAAGATATGGATTTTATGGGTGGACCGTTCACTTCTGGACAAGATACTTGGCTCTGGAATGGAAGCATTCCATGCCAAAGCAGGAAATCGCCTCAGTTCATTGAGGGGCAGCCATATGATGGAGATGGTGGAGTCACCATACCTGGAGATGCTGAAGACATGTTTAGATATTGTACTGAGGGACATGGTTCAGAGGGAGATTTTGGTAATAGGTGGATAGTTGGATGATCTTGGAAGTTTTTTCCAACATTGGTGATTCTATGATTCTATGATTCCATGATTTAATGGATGAAGAACTGGCTATAGGATAGAGTCCAGAGGATGGTGGTCAATGGCTCAGTGTCTGGATGGAGATCAGTGACAAGTGCTGTCCACAGGGCACAGTGCTGGAACCAAAACTCTTTAATTTCTTCATTAATGATAATGACTGTGGGGTTGGGTGCATCCTTAGCAAGTTTGCATGTGACACCAAACTGTGGGGTGCAGTCAACACATCAGAGGGATGGGATACCATTCAGGGCAACTTAGACAGGCTTGAGAAGTAGGTACAGGTGAAGCTCATGAGGTTCAACAAATGCAAAGTCTTGCACTTTGGTTGGGGCAACCCCCATTATCAACACAAGTGAGGGGATGAAAGGATTGAACAAAGTGCTGCTGAAGAAGACCTGGGGCTACTGGTAGATGCGAAGCTAGATATGAGCCAGTGACATGCCCTTGCAGCCCAGAAAGCCAACTGTATACTAATCTGCATCAAAAGAAACATGACAGGGAGGCTGAGGGAGCTGATCCTACCTCTCTACTCAGCGCTGGTAAGGCTTTGCCTGGAGTACTGCATCCAGATGTGAAAGCCTCAGTGAAGGAGAGGCATAGATCTGTTGGAGCATACCCAGAGAAGGGCCACAAAATTGATCCAGGGGATGAAATACTTCTCCTATAAGGAGAGACTGAGAGAGCTGAGGGTGTTCAGCCTGGAGAAGAGAAGGCTTCAGGGATACTTGATAGCAGCCTTTCACTATGAAAAAAGATATTACAGGAAGGAAGAGGACGGACTCTTTATCAGGGTCTATCACGATAGAACAAGGGGAAATAGTTTCATGCTTAAAGAGGGTAGATTTAGTTTGGATATAAGGAAAAAGTCTTTTACAGTGAAGGTGGTGAGGCATTGGAAAGGGCTGCCCAGAGTTGTGGTTGATGCCTCGTCCTAGGAAACGTGTAAGACAAGGCCGGATGAGGCTATTGGCACCCTGAATGTGCTGTTCATTGCAGAGGAGTTGGACTAGATGACCTTTAAAAGACCTTTCCAACTCTAAGGATTCTATGATTCTATCTTTGTAGGCACATATGTCCTGGGAATTCTCTTCCCTCTCATCTTTGAAAATAAGTCAAAGCAATAACTGTGCTTTCTCTCTCTTGATGTTTTCTGCATTATGTTATTTTAATTTTAAAAAGATGTTGTTATTGAATATCTGTTCATTAAATATTCTACTGAAGGCACAAATTCATGCAGCTTGAAACTCTTTGACAAAAAATATTCGTCTTTACTGTCTTAGAGCAGCCAGACCTGCGATCATGCTACGTCTTCTTGTGCTTGCATCTGTGATCCTGCAGTGTTAGTAAGTAGGTGATATTTCTCTGCACATTGTAAATACAAGGTGATATTAAGCTGTTAATAAATCCTATCTTGCTTCTGTGAATTTTTCACTTGCACCCAGGAGGGTGAATGTAGTGTATTGTGGTAAACTGCACTATCCAGGTAGAGAAAAGCAAATAAAGCTATTATCAGCTGATAGCAAAAGAATTACTTGTAGGATATAGCTCAGAGGCTCAGAGGAAGGTAAGAAGTAACTAGGGAGAAAGAGTTACTGTATGATTGATATTCAGGTATGTCAGTGTAACTTGTATAACGAGTTGTTTTGATCAGTACTGACCTTTCTTTCTTTCTTTCTTTCTTTCTTTCTTTCTTTCTTTCTTTCTTTCTTTCTTTCTTTCTTTCTTGCTGAGTACTGAGACAAAGCTTAGGAAGACAAGCAAACAAAATGAGACTTAATTTGTCTTGAAAAAGCAGTGTTGAAAATATTCTCCATGAGTTGATTAAATAGAGCCTAGCTCTAGAGTTGTGATAAAAGTAATGAAAGTAGCTGAATAAGTCACTGAGAAACCTAACAGGACATCAAATAAAAGCTAAAACACATACTCATAAAGGTATGTGTTTATTTTTATTTTTCTATTCACTGAGTGTCCTATTAACTTCCCTTTATGGGCCTAAGATACAAAATTTTTGCAAATGCTGAATTTTGGTTAAAAATGAATTTACCCAGTCTTAACAAAAAGGACCCTTCTTTGAATTTCACTGTACAGACTGTAAGGACATACATATTTTGAGTGTCTTCATGGGATGCCAATATTGTGAACAGTCAGGTGAACTTGAGCAGGTCTTTCTGTTGAAACCAAGCCCTGTCGATGCAGGAGAAATTTGGACTCTCATCTTCATAACATATTGATCTAACTGATATCCTTCAGAGTTGAAATATGTCTGCTGACTGAAGATAATTGTTATTAGAGAAACCTAATGGTTCTTCTCTGTTGTAATAATCATTTGTTACAGCATTTCAGTATTTCCTGTATTCATTGATGGAGTTGCTAAAAACATTAAGAATTGTTCTTTTTTTTTTTTCCTGCTGCAATAAACCCAGGAATAGAGCAAGTCTTAAAGTGCTTGTATACCTAGCTTTTGTTTTAATTCAGTGAGTTTTGGTGAATATATTATTTAATCTGACAAATATCAAAGGAAGCATCTTATGGTGAGATAATCCTTTCCAGCTTAATTAAAATCTGTAGGTATCCACAGTCTTTTGGACCTTGGAAAATTTCCAGCTGAATATCATAGAATCACAGAATTGTACGATTCTATGATATTCAGCTGAATATAGATAAATTAGGCCAAATCAGAACAAAATTTGTACTACTAGATACTGTTAAATTTCTTTATCATCAGAACAGACAGAAATAATGCTTTGCAGTTGTTATATCTGGTATATATTAATTGGAATTGCAGGCAAGAAACTGCAGGTCTTTTATTTACCTATTCTGTTTAATGTACTCTATATTTTGCCAGATGTATCCTGGGCTGCATCAAAAGAAGTGCGGCCAGCCAGTGGATGGAGGTGATCCTGCCCCTCTGCTCTGCACTGGTGGACTCACCTGGAGTACTGAGTTCAGATCTTGAGACCTCAGTGAAGGAGGGGCATAGATCTTTTAGAATGTGTCCAGAAGAATGCCACTAGAAAGATCCAAGGGATAAAACACCTCTTCTGCAAGGAGAGGCTGAGAGAACTGGGGCTGTTCAGTGTGGAGAAGACTCTGGGGATACCTGAGAGCAGTCTTTCAGTATCTGGGGGAGGCTATAAGAAAGAAAGGGACAGACTCCTTAGCTGGGTCTGTTGTGGCAGGGCAAGGGGAAAGGTTTCAAGCTTAAAGAGGGTAGATTTAGGCTACATGTAGAGAAAGAGCTTTTTACAATAAGGGCAGTAAAGCACAAGGAAGTAAAGAACAGGATGCCCAGAGAGGAGGCTGATGACCCATCCCTGGAAACATTCAAAGACAGGCTGGACAGGGCTCTGAGCAACCTAGTTGATCTGTAGCTTTCCCTGATCATTGCAGGGGAGTTGGACTAGATGACCTTTAAAGATCCCTTCCAATTCAAATGATTCTATGGTTCTTTATTTTCTTTTTATCTAGTTTGTCTGCTTCCCTTCCTCTCTCTTTCTCTTAATTAGCTCCTCAGTATTCAACTTTTATGGACTTCCAAGGTTCATTTGAGACAACAAAATCATTATAACAGACCTACCAAGGTATCCTATGGTTTCTAACCATTTATCTCCTGACCTTCTGTGCCTGATAAACAATGCAAGGCCATCCAAATTCTCTGTCTCTCTTGCCGTATCTCTCTCCCAGGACAGTTGCATAGAGACATAACAACTCATCTTCATTATAACTCTGACTCATAACACAATTAATTGTGTAAGGAGGTGAAACACAGTCCTTGAACAGAACTGCTTCTAAAACCTGTCCCAGCATGTACTTAACACCATAGTAAATGATCCACTGGAAAAGATGTCTATTTCCGCAGGCAAATGAAAGTCTGCTGCAGATACAGAGAGATCTGTTTCTTTTCTTTTTTTTTTTTTTTTTAATAGGACTCAGTTTCCATCACTGGTTCTGGGGAGCATAAAATTTTGCCACTAAAGAAAGTAAGGAGACTACAGCTTAAGTTAGATGATGATGATTTTAACCTTACGTGTATTTCTGTAATCACTGCCATTCTGATATTTTCTTGGCAATCAAAACTGTCAAAATATACTTTTAATTGAATTATGATTATTTAGAAAACTTAAAGGTGGCTACGTGCCACTTTCATCTAATTAAGGTCAAGGCTTGAGTATGATGTTGGTGCAGATTTTTGGTTTCAGAACTGGCACAGGAAACATGAATGTTAAAGTGGTGATGGTTTCCAGTCAAAGTAGGCTTGAATCCCTTTGTTATTTCCCACTGTTGATGACTTTAAAGTCTGCTATTGGCACCGAGTCAGCAGTTCTCTCTTGTTCCTCGTCAAAGGAACTCTGGAACAGGGTCAGAGAGGTACATGTTGGTTTCTAAATGGAGAAACCTTTTTGGCAGTGAACATAGTTATAAAAATAGCTGGAATTGAGGAGAGAACAGAGACAAAGGAAAAGGAAGAAGAAAAGGTAAAAGGGGCATCAGAGTTTAAACAGCATGTAATCAGAACCTGGATATATCCTTGTTTCTGAATTTCTACCAAACATCTTTCTGCTGTTGGTGTACTTTTGCAATGTTTTCTTTCTTAGTCAGAACAAGCCATTAGATAAAGGATGTTCTAATGAGAAATAGGATCATGCACTGTTACAAAGTAGGACAGAAGAAAACAATGACTACTTAACTGCATGTTTGAAATAAAGAATTTTCCACATAATTTTCAATAAAATTTGGTGTAAGCTCCAGTATAAATTTATTCTATTCAACATGGCCAAGGTCAGGACATTTGCAGTGAGCTTAAGCTTTGTGTATCAGGTATACTGCCTACAGTTTGAGAAAAACAAACATACATACTCCGAGTGGAAAAACCAATGGGAGATTCCTGTCCCACATTGCCTCAACTTCCCAGTCTCCAAGTTAAAATGATGCAATAAATATTTTCTTGCTAGAAATCAGATTACTACCAACGAGGAATGCCGCTATAATTGGTTGAGCACCTTTTTGTACAGCTTTTTCTTGATCAAATAGTTGTTTCACTGACTGTAGGGTTCTCACATCTCTTTGTTATGATATCTTCCTCCTACGCAAGTTTAATGGTGTTGGCTGTCAAAGTATAGATGATTGTGCTTCTAGAAAACAAGAAAAAAGATATGCAGCAACTCACATCTTTTTCTTCTTTTGGACAACTAAAAATTTTTTCTTGAATGCTTGCATTTTGGGCTATCATCTAAAACTGGAGCAACAGAAATCTTGTAGGGTCGTCTTGTTTACTCAAGCACTCTGTGATGTGTTAACATTGTTTTAAAAAAATATTTGTGTCACCATTTTGGCTGGGATAGATTAATTTTCTTTGTAGATGTTTCCATGATGCTGTGTTTTAGATTTTTAATGAAAACAGTGTTGATAACACATGAATACTTTAGTTGCTGCTGAACAGTTCTTACATAGAGCCAAGCTACACAAAATGTGCCAGTGAGGAGGCTAGGGATACAGAAGAAAGAAGACACAGCAAGCAAAACTAACTCAAATTAGCCAAAGGATATTCCATACCTTCACAGTCCACAATAAAAGCTTGGGTAAAGTTGGAAGGCAGGGAACATTTAGTGTGGTGACATTTGTCTTCCCAGTAAATCTTTATTCGTGACAAACCTTGCTTTCTTGGAGGTAGCTGAATGATTACCTGCTGATAGGAAACACTGAATCAATCTCTTCTTTTGGTTTGCATGTGTCTAAAGCTTTTGTTGTATACTATAGACTCTCTTTGTGTCAATCGACGTGTTCTCACACTTTTACCTTGCTGATTCTCATCTCAGTCCCACATTGTGGAAGTGGGTGACTGTGTGGAACTGTGCTTCCTACTGGATTTAAACCACAACTTGTCAATTAGCAAGTTAAGTGACAGAAAATTGTGACAGAAAGTGGTTGGGTGTTCTGATTGTTTATGGACTCTGTTGGTTTACTATTAGTACTTTGAATCAATTTTACGTGTTTCTGTTGCAAAGAAAAATACAAACTCCTATGTTTTTAAGCAAAATCAGCTATTGTAGAGATCTGTTTTTCTTTTTTGTTTGTTTTGTTTTTGTTTTTGATTTTTTTCTATCTTGAACCAAATCCTACTGCAATGTTTTAATCTATACTGTACTTCAAAAATTTTTATCAAAAAGAATAGAAACCCATGCATTGCTATAAAGAATTGTACGTAAAAAAATCTAAGATTTAGCCTCATTAAATCTGTTTTTTTTGTTGTTTTTTATTTTTTTTTCCCAGAAACGCTTTTAGAAGTGATTTTTAAAAAGTAAGGTTTTCCTTCTCTCTAGTGTTTTTACTTACAATAAAATGAAAAATTAGGATGACTATTGAGAACTTTCTCATGTTAACTTATCTGCTTTCAAGCACGGAAATTATGCTTTTATACAACTAGTCTTGTAAAACATGTTAGGTCTCACTGATGTTCTTTAGTACTCTACTGAAGCTGTAGGCATTTGTGTTAGTTTTCAGTAATAGGTAATGTTTGCAGTAAAAGGCTTGTCAACCAGTAAATGGTCCTCTTACGATGCTTCCCATTTTTATGTACAAATGGAACTTTTTTTTACTTAGCATTACAGAATATTAGGAAAAAATCTAGTGTTTGACAGGTTTAAAAGTAATGTACTGCAGGAAAGAAGAAGTGCAGGAGGCATACAACTTGGAAATTACTCACTTGGGGATTGCTCAGATCTTACTTTTGTCTTATCTTGTGAATTAATTTCACTAACGTTTCCTCTGAAGGACACAATTAATACTATTTTTTTAAACCTTCCAGCAGAAACTGAAAAATGGATGTTCTCTCCATTTCAGAAAGGCATGAATGTTTGTCCTGATTTTACATGGGTAAAAGGTGAGCTTATTATGCAGATATCATAATTGGAGAATTTTAATTTCTTTGCACTCCTTATTTATCATTTTTCTTTGCTGGTATTTTTTGTTGTTGTTTTTATTTGTCCCTTTCAATCTAGTCATTCTGAACTCCCTTTTGTCTCACCTTCTCTACTTCTTCCACCCTCAGTGTAGATTATCTGTCCCCCTAGAATCACTTTATCAACTTGCACATTATGTGAAATATATAGAATAAAGCAATAACAGCTGCCATTCTCCATTACAGTTTCAGTTCTGAAAACGCATATGAATTTTGATTATCCTTTCAATCCTTAAATGCTCTCAAATGTTTTCTGCTTTTCTCTTCTCTTTCACCACCATCCTTCAAATGCAGCTTGATGTCAGAAATAAGGCAAAAGCTGATTATTTTTCTCCTCACCCCAGGTTTTTTGCCACCTTATTTTTCTTTTCCACTTCCTCCAAAACTGCCTTTCTAAATACCATCTGGAAGAGCTGATTCACTCTGTGTCCTTCTATTTGTGTGACAAGATTTCTGCCAGAGTAGTCATTCCATATTAGTCTTGTCTTCTGTCCTGTCTGCAGCCTGTTCCAGACAAGGAATAGCACATGTGACAAGGCCACTGTCAGTCCAAGGCAGCTCTGTTACACACTTAGAGTTATATATATTTACACATATGTACATTTAATTCATGAAAACAGTGAATGTAAGTTTTAAGTAGACATAATTCCCAAGGTCATGTTGTATCCTGGAGCTATTCACTACTCACATTAGTACAGCATGCATCTCCATGCCTGGACAGCAGATAACAAGGACTTCAACCAGCTTCTAGAGGATTTCTGCTCTATGCAGTTTTACTCCTTGTAGGAACCTGTGACTAGGTCTTGGTGAGGATGCTTAGCACCTGCAGTAGTACATCCGCACTGGCAGAATAGCACCATCAGGTGCAGCAAAGTAACAGTGTACATCAGCAAGAGCAGAAGTTCCTGTTAAAACTTCTTTTGTAGCTTCTATTGCTCAGATCAATTGTTGGATTATTAAAATGAAATGGTCATTGCCAGATGCTTACACTACTACAGAGAAAGAGGAGGAAAGTCAGCATTTTTATTTTTGTAAGTTTTGGATATTATTCCAGACACCATTTCCTTGTGGCCCAAGTATTTATACCATATGTTAATTTTATGCAAAGCTGTTTAGGCAGACCTTTTTACTGACAAGCATATCTGTAGTAAACTTAACAGCTTTTGGGTTGTGAGAGGCTTTGGGGAATTAAAAAAGTCAACCCTTCTTTCAGTTTTATAGAAGACAGAGTCAGTTCATTCTAAATCAGAACTAAATCATTATGCATTTAAGCAAATCAAAGAAAATCTCACATTTTAAAATCTAGTATTCGTAAAAATAGTTTGAGATTCGATTTTGCTGTTATTTAATTTCGTCAATTTTTGTTTTTTTTTTTTTTTATTTTTAGTACCTCATGCCAAACTGCTACACAAGACAATTAAATGTTCTTAATTATTGAAGTAGTACCAACTTTGTGATGGTACATTCCCCTCTACTTCCAACCCACTCCCATAGGCTGACTGTAACACCAAGGCCTTGCTCCGTACTGCTAACAGCCTTGCTAAGCTATGCTCTATGATTTCTGTGACGACATGCCCATCGTCTTACTCATAAACACTGAGCAGCACAAGAGACCCCACAGCTCTAATCATAGCAAGCGCTACATGTGTTTATGGGAACTGTTAGGTGACTGAGAGCGTGGTGAAGGTGTGAGGCTGGTCTAGGAAGCATAGGCAAATTGTGTGCATCTTTGCTCTCCACATGACTGGAGTAGCTGGACCCAGAGTAGAGACACCCTGGGCTCATATAAAGGGAGAGTGTCTCCTGGGTCTAGACAACTTCCTGAAAATTAATACAGCATAGCAGAAGATCACTTTCACCAGTTGGCTGAATTCAGCTCTTCTTTCTTCGTGTCTATTGGTCTACCTGTGAATACTTTGCCTGGTATCACCAAGAACCTGTCAAAAGCAATTTTGTTTCTTCATGAGCAGAATTATGTGATTACTGCAACTCCTAGATATTGTGACGTTTGAGCAGATGTAGTCTCATGATGGATTATGTGGTATAATTAATGGAGCTGATTTATTGAGATGTCCACCTCTTAAGAGAAAGTACAGTGATAAAGGAAAATCCCTAGGGAATGTGGTAAATATACAAGGAATCTGTTCCGCAGTAGTTTCATAAGCAACTGTGTACCTACAAACCTTATGTTGTTAGCAACACCAGAGAGGCTTGGTATTCTCACTCCAAGAAATACAGCACAGAAGGTGGAGCCAAGGCTGCATGATACTGTAGGGATGAGAACTTGGTGGAGCTGCGGAACTGATGTACTGCACAGTAGTCACTCTGAATCAGCAGCTTTTCTTTCTCCTAAGATAGATATGGTTAGAGTTATTTAAGCTCCTCTTGTCAGTAAGAAAATAGTATATAAGTGACCTAAGACAGAAGGAATTCTGTGGAAAAAGCCATCACAGACAAGCTAGAAAAACAGTACCGACTTCTGGGAAATTAAATAGAAAAGTCTGTTGAGATTTTTTCTCATTAGATAACAGAAATTTCTATAAAGGCATTTTGGATGCCTCTAAGATCTATAGGCATTAAAAGAACAATTGTTCTGAGAAATGAAAGGTTGTACATAGCATTATGTATGATACCACTGTGGATGTACACAAAACTGCTCTTTTCTATTGCACTGTTCACTTTGTCCTCCATGTTCCTCTTAGTGTGCTGTAGGTCTTTGTCTATAGAAAAGAGCTGTGCGACTATGTGATGCAGTGTATTGCTTTACAGCATTTCAAAAGTGACATACTACATGCATTTTTGACAATAAATATCATATTCAAATGAAACTGGAAGATCTAGGCAATCCAGATAGGTAATATTCCACAGTATTCAGAGAAAGTGGACCTACTATACAGCTCACTGACTGTCCAAGGTACTTTGTTGCCTTCATCATTTTAAGTCATTCAGAATCACAGTAAGCAAAAACCATTGAAGTAGCCAGACCTGTAATCTCCTTTTACTTATTGCTGTCAGACTTTTGTGTGTGTGTGTGTGTGTGAGTAAAATTTAGTTATATCTCTTGAAAGAAAAAAACTTGTCTTCCTAAAAAACTGGAAGAATTAAGTAAACACTAGTAAGAAGTAAATGTTTTAAGTTCTGGTAACTAAAAAACAGCAATTCAGGTTTTCACTGATGAGTATGTGGCATTTTTATAGACCAATGAAAGACCTGAAAATATTTCTTCTTAAATTTATTTCAACTTCAGTTTGTGTAGAAATAAATAAATATTTATAACATTTTCCTCTTTTTTCAATTTTCACACTAATTTTTGAACCATTAATTGGAAACTGAAGGTTATACATGCAGTCATGTACATGCAAATAATCATTGTATCTGTATTGTGCTAACATCAAGCTAATGTGCAGTTTCTTTGCAAATTCAGCTATGTCATTAAGCTTGCTACTTACAGTGATGAAGACAAGTGCTACACAGAAACTAAATGCTGAAGACTAACAATTCAGGTATACTGAAGTATTGTATACATTTTACTTCTTTTAGTCAAATACAACTAAACATCAGACATTTCGTGTTTATATATACTGTAGTGCTCACCAATCAATGTTGGATTTTATCAATAAAATGAAAAAAAAAAGTCAAGATGAACTAATGTTTTTTCTCAGTTGAAATGTTATTGCATTGTTTATCTACAGGAAATCTCTGGAATCAAATATATGGTTTCTTTAAAATGGTCTGTCAATATGGTGTGTAAATAACAGGTTCTGTATGATAATGAAATGGGAATCCTGTTTTATAAGGTACCCTTTTGCTTTACTGAACTGAATTTTACTGAAATAACTAAATAAATAAATGAGGAAGTTAGAACATTTCACTACAAGGAATAGTTTTTCAATATTGTAACAGATACAAGCAAAAAATGAAAGATGTTACAATTGTATTTTCTTAACGGGGGTGACCTCTAGTGTGAAACAATAGCATGTAGCGTTCTTTGGAGATTTAAATGACAGCTTTTTGCCAATTACACCAGATTTCTCAATTTTTGTTAGTACTTATAGATGTGAGATAGGTTGCCATTAAAAAAAATTCTCAAAGCCCCTCCACTGGAGTGATTCTGTCTTCTCAGTCCCATCATGTTCCTTGACATGCAGTTTGATTTTATTTTCTTTAAAAAATCCAGTAACTTATCTCCCAAATACTGCAATTCAGATTTGACCCTGCTAATTAAGACAACAGTACAGCTATTAGTTACATTTAACACTGACTCCTTACATATTCATTCCTTCTCTAACCTTAATCTGTATAAATACAGCTGTACAAGTTAAAACCCATCATAGAGCTTTTTATTAAATTAATAAAGAAAAAATTTTAATGAAAACTGAGTAGACTAAATGAAGATCTTATAAATCAAACTGTGCAAAAGAAAAACTTTGTTCTGCAATGTAACACCTTTAATACTGTGTGTATATTACTTGCTGGAACAATTAACATCTCTAGAATATTGTCTTTTTCCTTCCCTTTCCCTTTCCTTTTTCCTTCCCTTTCCCTTCACTTTCCATTCACTTTCCCTTTCCTCTTTTTTTTCTTTCCCTTTTTCCTTCCCTTCCTTTTTTCCTTCCCTTCCNCCCTTTCACCTCCCTTTCCCCTCCCATTTCCTCCCCTCCCTTTCCCCTCCTCATCCTGGAATTCCCTTTCCTGGAATTCCCTTCCTTGCAAATTCCTTCCATTCCTCCCTCCCTCCCTCCCTTCCTCCCTTCCTTCCTTCCTTCCAAATTCCTTCCTTCCTTCCGAATTCCTTCCTTCTGAATTCCTTCCGAATTCCTTCCTTCCTTCCAAATTCCTTCCTTCCTTCCGAATTCCTTCCGAATTCCTTCCTTCCAAATTCCTTCCTTCCAAATTCCTTCCTTCCTTCCTATTGATAATTCCAGTTGCCAAAGTTTCCTTTTGGAAGGTGTTTTGAGTCCCAGCAGCATGACAAAACAATGATGACATTGTACTACACTCTAGAAATAGCTCGGTATCTCAAAGGTTTTCCACACAGGTACAGGCAGTTTGAGTTACTGTGTAATTTCCCCAGAAGATGATTTTAACATCTTTTTGTAGTCCCTCCACTCATTCCTCCCATATTGGATTTTTTTTTTCAGTTGTCAAAAGTTTCTGTATGGTTTTCATTAGTTAATTTATATAATCTTTTATTATTACTGTAAACAAATCTGCAAGTCCTATTTTATGTAATTTCTTCTTAGATAGCTTTACATCCTCTTCTGCTGAAATAGCCTGTGCATAGCTTTACATTAAAAATCTCTGATGTTTCCAGTTCGGCAGTTAGATCATTATGTACAGCTAAGAAAGGGAACAGAAAGTCACCTTCTTCCTTAGTAAAACAATATTAGAAGATTAAGGAGATTAAACCTAAGTTTATCTAAATCGTATTATACATATTGATGTTAGTCTAGATTTGGAGTACAGTTTTTTCAAGTCTATAAATCATGAGATCAAGGTGGGTGGCAAACACTTTGATTCTGGGTCCAAATATTTGTTCAGTTGCCAACAGACTATGTTTAAACTTCATTAATATACTGCAGTCATAAACCTTAACTCTCAGAATTTTCCTTAGCTATATAAAACATGTATGTGGTCATGTGAACATATAGTTATGCATAAACTATGCTTAGACTTGTTAATACTGCTTAATAAGTGAACTTACCATGAGAAAATAAATTGCAACAGTTTTGCTTAACTCTTTTAGTAATACTGACTCACCAGAAGATCAAAAAAGTTCTTGATTTTAGGACGACATTCCTAAGCCTCTAGTACATACGGATTCCAGTGCTACAAATGACTGTACTGACAGTGTAAATACAGTTTTACCATTTCACTTTTCATTCATGTTCCAAAGATGATTTTTTAGTCTTGCACATACTGTACTTCTTTGTACACAGCTAGCATAAGTCAAGTTCAAGACTTTAAATATTAGTGACGGAGAGTGTTCTTACAATGGTTACTTAGCACTGATCAGAAAGGTACAAACATGTTAAACCTTAAAATGTTTTGAGAAATGCCATTTACTCTGAAAACAGAGATAGGAAGAATTAATTTGAGAGGTATTTTTGAAAAATTGAGTTGATTAAATTCGGAATTGGAAATGATTTCGAAGACGTATGCATTACCAATGAAAGCTTTATTTTGGCATTAATTGATTCTACAGCAGGTGATACGTAGATATGCTTTTCCTCTGTATTTTTGTATGGATACTTGGTCTTGATTTCGATTTTCTCTCCATCCTGCTTTTCTCCTGTTTGTGTTTTAAGGTTAGCTCTTGAGAGTGTAGCTTCTGACTGCAAGAAGTCCTTATTAAGGGAAATCTGTTACTATTTGTATAAACTATTACAAATCTCTTTAAATATTTGAGTGCTGAATTTGATTGAAATATACTGTTTATCTTAGGATGTTTCTGTCTATACTTTTTTCTAAGTTTCTGAAAACTGCAATACCATAGAAAAAGTAGATTTTTTTAACAGTGGAGCCAAGAATTTTCAATTTAATACAGTGATGTGACTTCATGCTCTTAAGGTGAAGAGTGAAAATGACCAACTTCTTATTAGTCTTTCTGTTTTATAAGACCTTTTATTTTTTTACTTTCACCTTACATTTTTTCCACACTGTTCTGGCTCAAGAGGAGTCATCCTCTGTCCTGCAGTCGACAGTGGATATGCTGTAGTTGTGCCTGCTGACACTGAGAATAAAAATGCAGATATTTGTGACTGTTTTAAGGTTCTACAGATGAACTTCATGTAGCAAAATATTTTTCTCAAACATGAAGTTGAGCAAAAAAAAAAAAAAACCCCAAAAACTTGAGGTATTTCTTTGCTTTTCTCTATGTACCAAATTCTTTTTTTCTTCCACAGGACAATTCCATGGTATAAGCCAAGCCTCAGAAAGATATGAAATACATCCTTTTTCACTTCTATTTATTTATTTATTTGAGGAAGGGGGTTAGCTGTTGATTTCCATTGCAGAACAGAATCTCTCATTATGGCAATTTTCCATCTGACTTGAATGAGTAAAGTCTGTGCTTCATGAGGGAAATCAGAATCTTTCTCACTAGTTCAATATATTACTTTTCTTAGACACTTTTTTTAAGTGAATGATTTCTTTATACTTTTATGAGAAAATACACATGCAAATAATTGTTCTATACTGATCTTGAGGGAGATCACACAGCACATGCACGGCAACCAGGGGATCAGACCCAGTCAGCACGGGTTCACAAAGGGCAGGTTGTGCTTGTCCAACCTCATCTCCTTCTATGACTGGGTGACCAGACTGGTAGATGAGGGAAAGGCTGTTGATGTAGTCTACCTGGACTTCAGCAAAGC
>VXAB01004160.1:4728-16963 GCA_013399175.1 Odontophorus gujanensis | reverse complement strand
GACATTGAGGCCCTGGAGCGTGTTCAGAGAAGGGCAACAAAACTGGTGAGGGGTCTGGAGCACAAGTCTTATGAGGAGCGGCTGAGGGAGCTGGGATTGTTTAGTCTGGAGAAAAGGAGGCTCAGAGGGGACCTTATTGCACTCTACCACTTCCTGAAGGGGGATTGTGGTGCGGAGGGGGGTCAGCCTCTTCTCCCAGATTACTAGTGATAGGATGAGAGGGAATGGCCACAAGTTGTGCCAAGGAAGAATTAGATTAGATTTGAGGAAAAACTTTTTCTCTGAAAGAGTGGTCAGGCACTGGAATGGCCTGCCTAGGGAGGTGGTTGAGGTACCATCCCTAGCGCTGTTCAAGAAGCGTTTAGATGAGGTGCTAAGGGATTTGATTTAGTAGGTTAGTGGGTAGGGATGGTGATAGGAGGATGACTGGACTAAATGATCTTGTAGGTCCTTTCCAACCTAATGTGTCTATGAATTTATGTAGCTATACTTCTCCAATATGAAGAAGGTGCTCGTCAGTCCAGTTGATCTCTCTTGTGTTATTATGAAAGCTTGTCACTTTGTTGGTATCTTGAAAGGATTGATCCTTCATCAAAAACTACAATCACTGGAGCCAAAGACATGCATACTTTCTAAGTATTTAAATATTTTCCAGTTGTTTAAGGCAGTGAGATAGTGTCTGATCTTAGAAAATATTTTTCAGGAATATTTTTCTACA
Source organism: Odontophorus gujanensis (assembly GCA_013399175.1). Lineage (NCBI taxonomy): Eukaryota > Metazoa > Chordata > Aves > Galliformes > Odontophoridae > Odontophorus > Odontophorus gujanensis. The sequence goes on along the minus strand of VXAB01004160.1, from coordinate 16,245 downwards.
GATGCGCTATAAGATACCAGTTATACAGAATCCTAAGTAATTCCTCTATGAATATATATTCAGTGCACCAAAACAGCTCATAAACTTTTTCCGTATCCCATTTATTATTGTTGCTGGAATTTTTCTGACTATGGTTGAATCTGTACAGTATAAAAATTGTCACACTGTCAACCCAGAAATATTTTGTTCATGTGTGCATGTTTTCCTGTCTTCTCTGTCTTTCTCTTTGATCTTTTCTCTTAAAATAGTAGGTTGAGTAGAATTATTGTATCTGAAAGCAGTTTCAGAAAAGAGCTCCAAATAATTTTTCTTGTGCAAAAAGTGTGGGTTACCTCAGCTAAGAAAGCAGAAATGTTGTAGACTTCATTTTAGTGCAGAAGGATTCTGTTGTATGCATTGATATATATATATATATTTGTTTGTTTGTTTGTTTGTTTTCTGGGGGGGGGTTGGGAAGCTGACATTCAGAATTCCTCCATATCTGCTCTGCATTACAATTCATTAATTATCTGTGGTTTGTATTGTTCCCTGCTGCGTTTAAACCTTTTTCTAAGGACAAACCATTCAGGTTTGTAAAATAACATGGGAATGGTCATAACAGACTATCTGTTAGCTCTCAGATATTCATTGAAGTTTGAAACCAAGACCTGCTACTGTGTTGGATGGGTGAGATAATAATATATTATGTGGCTGTAATCAAATCTCATTTCAGAGATAATGTTTTTCATAACATTCTGAAGTTTCACATCTCTTCTTTAAACTCTTCTTAACAGCCAGCCACCTTGTTCTTATGCATTAATCAGTTGTTATGTGCAAAAGTCTTGCTAGCCTCCTTTTAATATCTGCTTGACTCATTTATAACTGATCTTGGAATGAAAATACTTCACCTGCTATTCCAAGGAAGTACTGAATGGTGAATCATCCATGACTTCTAAAAAAAAAAAGTACATCTATGTTCTGTACTACAAGTGTACTTTGCTTAAGCAATCAATATGAACTTATAACAATTAAAATGTTAGAAAATGTAATTCATTCTAATACAGTAATAATCACTGTTCACAAGTCTTATTTGTGCTTCTCACTTTCACTGCCCCACATTCTGCAGCATATCATCTAACACTTTGATCTCTTTCATCTTACTTTTCCTTTTGCAATTTTATATTGCTGCTTCACAAGTCTTCATGCAAGTGTTGCCACAATTACCTTGACATCTTGAGATATAATTGTATGTCTTACGTTGGCTCATTTCGGTCATAAGTCAGCTCACATAACCTTGGTCTGACTCCTTTGTGCTTTATAACTGACCTTAATCTGTATAGATTTTTTACTTGTTATGACATCTTATGTAGCATAGTTTTCCCATAATCACTTAACCCTATATTGTCTTGATAATTACTGTATAATTATCAGCGCACAATTCTCAATATGCCATCTAGCAAAGTAGTGGATCAGATTGTATGTAGGGCTTCCTTGTCTACTCATCTACATTTTATTTTGTATTAAGTCTGTACAACTTCTATAACTAGACAACCAATTAGATATCAGTAGTTTAATATTTAAATATATATAGGAGATGTGGGCTATTTGGTCTGAAGGTGGATAATAATACCACTGGATTTGTGACAATTTCTGTGTGTATGTACGGGATTAGGAGGTTAGAGTGCGGTAGAAGTGTAATTCCCAAAGAGGAGAAAGCAGAGGATGCTTTGGGTTTAATAAGACATTTTGGAAAGTGTGAAAAAACAAAACAAAACAAACAAGTAAAAAAAAATTACATTTTTTTTTGTTGTTGTTTTTGTATACTAAAATTCAGACACACTACATGTTGAAGGTGAGACATTTCATCTGCCCATAATATCTTTCACTGGGGAGAGTCACTGTTTTATTAGTTAAAACCACGTATGCATTTACTAGTTTTGCCTTTTAAAAAGTAAAAATTAATTCTGACAATTCTGAACTCATTTTTACTTGGTTTAGATGAAAGTGCTGCTGCAACTCAGAACCAGTATTTTACTTCTAACTGGTCAAGGTTTTGTCCCTGAAATGACAGGGACAAAGGTAGTGAAACATTTCCCTTACCTTGCTAGTAGGAGAACAACCACGCAGAACTTATAAACATTAAGGATAAAAACTATGGCAGAAATCTTTTAAATCAACAATCAGATTTTTTGGTTTATGTCAAAATCTATTTTTATAGAGCAGAAAGTGAATATGAAGAAGGAAGGTATAAAGTCAAAGAATGTGTGCACGAGGTATATTTTTCAGCATGCTGTTTTACAGCTTTTGGATACGTGCCTCTTTCTTCAGAAGCATAGAAGCTTTGTTGTGTATCTATAAATACCTAAGGAACAGGAGGCAAAGGGAAAAGGTTGGAATCTTCTCAGTAGTGACAGGACAAGGGAAAACGGACACAAAGTGATGCATCAGAAGTTACGCTCAAATGTGCGTGGGAACTTCTTCACAGTGAGGGTTACAGAGCACTGACACAGGCTGCCCAGAGAGGTGGTGGAGGCTCCTTCTCTGTAGACATACAAGATACACCTGGACTCCTACATGTGCTACATTCCAACTGAGAAGGAGGTCTTAGCCACGTACGAGGGGGTTCAGGCTGCATCTGAAGTACTGTGCTGAAACACAACTCCTAGCACCTTGATTGCCAGTGCTAAATTGGATGTTTAAGGGAATGGTTCCCTCTACCTATCATGCTACTGATGCCACTTGGAATAAGTGGACTGCGTTCAAAACACAGTGAGCTTGAATGGGGATCCTCAGTTACATGGGAATCCTAGAGGTGATCATAGACTGGCCTGAAAATAAAAGTTTTGGAACATCATCAGGAGAAAAGGTATTACATGCTAAAGAAGCCTCACTATACAATGAGTTACCAGTAAATTGAAAGAAATTCACCCTGTTCACAGATAGATCATATCACATTGTGAACAAGCATTGCAGATGGAAATCTGAAATGTGAAGCCCTACACAGCAAGTTGCAGAGGTCACTGAAGGAAAAGGAGAATCAAGCCAATTAGCAGAGGTAAAGGCTATCCAACTGGCCCTAGATGTTGCTGAACAAACTCAGGTCACTCAGCCCTTTCCTTGTAGATGAAACATTCCAGGCCCTTTATCATCTTTGTGGCCCTCAGCTGGACTCCTTCTAGGTATTTTCTGTCTTCTTTGAACTAGGGAGCCCAGAAGTAGACACTGTTCTAAATGTGGCCTCACCAGGGCAGAGCAGAGGGGGGAAGATAACATCCCTTGACCTGCTCTCCACTCTCTTTTTAATGCACCCCAGGATACCATCCCCTACTGTCTCTAAAATATTTGTCAGGCTCTAGAAAGTAATTTTTGAAATTACTTCCATTTGAATACTATGATTTTCAAGCAACATAAAAAGCAATGTCCATTATTCCTTTGCTTTTGCCATTAAATGACTGCTACTCAGAATGCAAATTACCTGAAGTAGCTTATCAAGATCATTTAATTTTTTTGACAAGGGAACTAAAGAAGCAGCATTTGGTTCTATGAGGGCTGCCTTGAAAGTAATGCTTCTCATTCTGTTATTCTGGCTCACAACACTGGAGGTAGACGTTGGTGACACAGCAGTAGAGGTTAAATCTTCCCAACAACATTCCACTGCATTTGGTTGCTGCGTAACAGATGGCAGAATAGGGGGAGTCCGACAAATGATGTTTGACATGAAAGAGCAGATGAAGCAAAGATGAGGAATTTAATTTCTCCAGGTGGAAAAAATTAAAACTACTGTCACTCATTGACACAGGAAAGGCGACCAAACAATGGATCCACAAGTACTGAAGGAGTTGGGAGAGGTGTTTATGAGCCACCCTCTATAATCCTCGAGAGGTCTTGGGGAATGGGAGAGTTGCCTGAAAACTGGAGGATCGTCAACATCACTTTGGATGTCAAAAAGGTCAAGAAGAAGGATCTGGGGAACTACAGTCTAGTCAGCCTCACTTCCATCCCTGGAAAGGTGATGGAACAGTTTGTTCTGGATGCCATCTCCAGGCAGTTGGAAGAAAAGAGAGTTATCAGGAGTAGTCAGCATGGGTTCACCAGGGGGAGGTTGTGTCCAGCCACCCTGGTGGCCTTCTATGATGTCATTACTGGCTGGGTGGATGAGGGGAGAGCAGTGGATGCAGTCTACCTTGATTTCAGCAAGGCATTTAACACTGTCTCCCATAGCATCCTCATAAGAAATCTGAGGAATTGTGAAATAGATGAGTGGACGGTTAGGTGGGTTGAGAACTGGCTGACTGGCAGAGCTCAGAGGGTTGTGATCAGCAGCACAGGGTCTAGTTGGAGGCCTGTACTTAGTGGTGTTCCTCAGGGGTTGGTGCTGGGTCCAGTCCTGTACAACATCTTCATCAATGACCTTGATGAGGGGATAGATTCCACCCTCAACAAATTTGCTGATTATACAAAGCTGGGATGAAATGGCTGACATGATGGAAGGCTGCGTTGCCATTCAGTGAGACCTGGACAGTCTGAAGAGCTGGGCAGAGAAGAACCAGATGAGGATTAACAAGAGCAAGAGTCTTGCACCTAGGGAGGACTAACTGCATAGACCAGCACAGACTGAGGGATGACCTTCTGGATAGAAGCTCTGAGCAGAGGGACCTGGTAGTAGAGGGTAGTAGAGGGTGTGCTGGTGGATGGCAGGTTGGCCATGAGCCAGCAGTGTGCCCAGGTGGCCAAGAAGGCCAATGGGATTCTGGGGTGCATTAAAAAGAGCATAGCCAGCAGGTTGAGGGAGGTGATTGTCCCCCTCTACTCTGCCCTGATGAGGCCTCACCTGGAGTATTGTGTCCAGTTCTGGTCTCCTCAGTACAAAAAAGGACTGGAATCTCCTTGAAGGAATCCAGCAGAGGGCTACAAAGATGATAAAGGATGTGGAACACCTCCCTTATGAGGAGATGCTGAGAGACCTACCTCTATTCAGCCTTGAGAAAATAAGACTCAGAGGGAATCTGATCCACATTTATACATTTTGGGAAGTTTGTGGGAAAATGGCCACAAACTGAGGCATAGGAAGTTCCACACAAATGTGTGGGAACTTCTTCACAGTGAGGATGACAGAGCACTGGCACAGGTTGCCCAGGGAGGTAGTGAAGTCTCCTTCTCTGGAGACGTTCAAGACCCACCTGGATGCCTACCTGTACAACCTGGGCTAGGGAGCTGCTTTGACAGGGGAGTTTGACTCGATGTTCTCTAGAGGTCCCTTCCAACCCATACAATTCTGTGCTTCTTTGTGATTCTTCCATGGTCACACATTCACATCCTCCCATGAGAACACTTTGATATAACAATTTCTATTCATATAGAATTTGGTATGGCTGTACTTCGATTGAAACATAATAACACCATTAACTATAATTCCGGTTATTAAATATTCTAACTCTCATTCTTGTGTTCTTGGTAAACATAACTGCTATTAAACATAAAGAATTCGCAAAAAAATGAAAGCAGAGCTTTATGGCATTCTGTTTATATTTATTTTTTATTTTTCTGCAAATACAAAGAATCAAAGATGCTTTATTATGCTGGGTTAACCTGATTTTATGTATAACACAAGATGTATAATGTTGAAATCAATAGTCTCCAGAAGAATGACATACTGTTGTTATCCTATGTTCCCGTGTCTGTTACAACTAATCATAACAGTGCAGAAAAATGCCTTTCATTGATGTCTTTCAGCTCTGGTCTTAATATTCTTTTCTGCGTGAAATATTACAGTGCTTTGCTTTGGGATTAACTTTTTTCTTCTTGATGAGGTGAAATAACATGAGGAGGAAGTAAAGGTAAATAACCAAGCATGAATATTTTAATATACTATTTTGGCAGGGTGGTGGTGTTTGTTTTTCATGCCATATAACAGGATGCACATTCCAATTGTACTGTTTGAATCCTGGCCTTAGATCTAACTTTGGTAAAAAATGCAACAGCCAACCAATGAAAGTTTACTTTAGAATACTGTTTCTAGTCATTTATAAAGTGTTTAAATGGTAGTTATGATCTAAGAGTGAACTAATCATTGACTTTTTATTTAAAACACTCATGTTGTTTTTTCTTCCACTGTGATACTCTTGACAACATATTTATAAGCTGTTGATGATCTTTTGTTAATGAATTGCTGTTCCTACAATTATGTGTCATCGTAAAGAGCTGTTAACACATTTGAAAGCCATTAATTATTAACTTATTTCTCTAATGCACAAGTACTGCTTGCTGTATTTCTCCCATGCTGCATGAACTAAATGCTGTGCTACATTTTTGCTTGAAAGCCTTGTTTGTCATGTCCATAATTCAGTAACTTCCAAGCCTTTCACTACAGGGAAACTGCAAGCACAAATACAGTACACAGAATCTTCATTTTACCATTTCAGACTCATATTTTATTCACTGATGTTGTAGATACACCAAGAGAAAGTAGCTTCTTGTGAAGTGGTCTATTACTGAAAGATTTAGAAGATTTAGAAGAGCTGCTCCTCAGCAGCCCACCTTACTTGATACAACACATAACAACCTCATCTTTGCTACCTGGACTGAAATACTCCAATTTCATTTCAAGGTCTTATATAATTAAACTATGCCTACCTGTTTGTTTGTTGTTTTTTTTCTTTTTCTTTTTCAACTGCTCTTCTATCTTCCTTAGTCCCACACAAGAACAAGACACGAATGCTTTTTCACATTCACAAGTTATTCCATATGGCACCACTTGTCTTCAGCCCACTTTCTGAAGATTTCTGTCAACTGTTCACACTCTTCTTTTCAAAATGACTCACGAGGGCACACAACCTGTGAAAACAGGATGAAGAAATTTTGGCCTACTCATCTAGTGAGTATATACATCTATTCTCATAGATACTTATGAGTCATGAGGCTAACAAGACACATCCTTAACTTTTACCCTTTCTTTTCAATTCTTTCACAGTTCATTCTTTTCCCTTCCACTTCCTTAACGACTATACTGTCTAATTAGTCTGTAACATGTCTGAATTGGAGTTACCTTTTTATATTTTTATGAAGACCTCTGAACATCACATTTATACACTGGGGAAGCGCTTTACAATTCACTAGTTTCTGATATTTTAAGCTAAACATTTACTTGAAATCCTTGAAGGGCTTTTGTTTTCAGTAATGTGGAAAAGGTGATAAAACTTAATGATCAGAATAGATTAGAATAGATTAGAATAAATTAGAATGAGTAGATCTTCTGCACTTCAGAACTGTACTTTTTTTTTAAACTCTTACTGCTGTAGAATTTTTAATAAATGAATTCCAGTGACAAAAAATATGTCATGTGAGAACTCAGTATTGTTGTCTTCCTCTTAATTCACACTGAGGTACCATTGTACATGTGGGTGTATTACTTAACTTGTAAAATTGGAAAGTCATACTGAAAATTCTGAAACTTGCTAGATGTCCCTATCTAGTGCTTGAAATGTATGGAAAGTCTCCCACTGATTTCTGTGGGTGGTCAGTCAAGTTCAGCATGTTCTTCCATTTTAGCTTCAATTTCCAGCAGTTCAGCAAAATTTCATATCTGAAAGCCTCTTTTCATGTTTAATGCAGCTTTTATGGACTTAAATTTTTGAATTCTAAGTATCCCTGCCTAACTGGGATCTGGACTTTTATTGTGTTCGTGCCAATATATCCAAACGGACAAAAGTTCCTATTTATCTTCTCCAATTTTTAATAGGCAGCATAATTTTGGATGACTCTATGTTTTCTCTGTGTCTGAATCCTTAATTACTGTTCGTGAGTTTGTGTTTAAGATCTGATAACACACTAAAGTTTTGCAGAGAAATCAGACCAATAAGAAACAAAAATCTGACCTTAAGCTGATGTTAGGCTAGTGAGGCTTATAGCACTAGTAACAGAAAGTTCTTTAATTGGCTTTCTTATTTGCAATAATTATGAACACATTGTTCAGTAGGAATTTATGTACAGTGCCAGGCTGAATGGATTGGCAGAGTACGCACATGGATGCTCAAGACCAGGCTGCTCTAGTCTATATTCAGCAGAAGGAAAGAGTTGATGATAAGAAATGTTCTTAAGAGAAGAAGACCAGTTTAAATCTAGGATAAAAGTAGGAAGGGCAGCAGATAAATAATGTCAGTCTGAACACTTAAATGAGGATAGAAAGGGTACAAATTGAAGTTATTAAGAGATATAAGACACCACCAGTTTACCCTCTTCTATTTTCAAGTATTTCACAACTTGCTGAGTGTCAGGTAGGAGGTCATACACACAAAAATCCAAAATCCTAGTAAAAATAATACATCAAAGCTGTCAGACACTTTGGCTCTTTGGCTGTGGGAAATAAAGGTCACCCTACCATCTTTCAGAAGCATTTTTTTCAGGGAGCAGTAGTAGTTTTATTATCAGTTGAGCAAGACCCTATTATCAGTGATTGACAAGGTTTGCCCCTCCAGATTTCTTCCATAACCATGCATAACAACTTGAGACTTGCAGACAAGGGCTTATGATAAAAATTCAGCAGGACTTGGAAAATCTAAAAATTCACCCAAGGGTCTTATTTGGTATATATTAGCTATCACTGCAGTTGGTAGGAAAATTCACAGCCTGGAAATTCAAAATACTTCTATCAAAATCTTTTTTATTCTTACTGTAATAGAAAGTTCTTAATGCATTTCACAAGCAGAAATATTGTTTCAAAACCACAATGGCATTCTAAGAACATATTGTTACACAAGTTTATGGCTTTGTTATCATGTTATCTCATGTGGTAATTGGGGTTCTGATGACATCTCTCTTTCAGAAGTTTGGAGTGAAATAGGTTGCATTTTCTCTTTTCCCTTGCCTTCTCTTTTCTACCTCTGACTTCTCTGTTCTCATTACTCTCAGTTTCAGATGTGGTTAAAGATGGTGCTGAAGATCAGACAAAAAAGAAGCAAGTGAAATTTCCAATTGGTAGAACAATCAGCTGATTCAAAAGCCCTTCTCATTCTTCAGCTGCAAAGTTAGAGAAATAGTAGTCTTATTTCTTATTCAAAGCAGGTAAACATTAATTACATTACAAGCTTAAGTTTTAAACAAGAAGCATGGAAAATCTAGAAAATTCAGATAAATGATGGTCCTTTGCAGTCTGAACTTTTGCTCAAAGTCCTGAGACGTATGCCTGGGATTCTGATAACATCTTTTTCTGTACGTGTGTTCAGCCGTTTTAAAACATGTCCAGGATCATTGGTTTCTGTGGTCATTCAGTGGTTGCAGTGTCATTTGTAGAGGACTTCCCTCAAATTCCTAAGAAGGTTCACCATTGATTAAAACTAGAGAAGGATTGGCTTCCTAAATAAACTACAGGGTGAACTAATCTCATCACCCATAGGTCATGTAGCAGATCAGAGTTGGAACATATTTGTAGGACAGTGTTCTGAAAGCCTACACTGTTACATATTTCATGGTATTAATTCTGTGAATAAGTAATAGCTTTCAAGACAACTAAGTTCACTATATAAACTAATTTATGGTTAGAATTTCAACATATTCAGCCCATTATCTATTGTACTGTTCAACAAATTGCAGAAAGCAAGCTGTATGATTTGACATAATGTATATGAATACTGTATATGTATTTATAAAAGCAACTGGAAATAATATCTTTCCTCTTACTGCTTTCTCAAAATTCACTAGGCAGGATGTTTGAAAAACAGGTAAAGTGGAAGAAAGAAAAGTGCTGGTGGTGAATGCAACAAAAACCCTTGAGGGTAATGCTTGAGTAACTAGATTCTGACGTTGGTATGTAAAGGAGCAAAAACATGGTATTTCAAGGTTAAGACCTGAGACCCAGTTGCAAAGCTGATAGATTTCTGATGTTTGATATTTCCATGACCTTCTGGTCTCTAACCACCATGAATAACTTGCATGATTCAAAGAGTGCACAGCTCACTACCTTTATATGAATTCAGTGATCTGTTTGCTCCAGCAGTTGCTGTTGGCTCTTTCACCACACAGTACCTGCAATGATCACTGTTCTTAGCATCCACATAAGGATTAACCTTCATTTTACTCTTGCATCTATTTCATATGTCATTACATTTTGGATATCTTGAAACAGAGGCCTTGCTGACCTGTTATTTGTTGTTGTTTTATTTAGTTAGATTCATTTGTTTAAGAAAATACTCAACAGCAAGGCACTTCTCTAACCATGAATCACCTGATTGTTTTTTTTTTTTTCAAATCTATGAATTCCTTTTCTAGGATTGGTAACTCTTAATATAACTCATTTATTCATTTATTATTATATCTAGATGTCATGGTTTTATGGTTTTTGTTATTGGTATTTCACATCATAACATCATGTAATGCTCTGGGAGTTAAAGGGGTAATGCTTCAGTTCTGTGGTATTTCCAAGTACCTGTTTTTCAGAAGAGAAGAACTACATACCCCAGAAGACTTTGTATTCTCATTTTCTTCTCAGAGGGAAAGATAAAACTGCACACAAGTTACGGAGATTTCCACTATTTTTGCTATTCATCTCAGCAGTATATGCTCCTGAGATGTCTTGCCTTCAGCTTTAGAGTAATGCCTTTGGTTTTGGAGAACTCTCATTTTATTTGACTTATTAGCTTCAGTTCCATTTATATTGTATCACATTGTATTGTTTTGCATTCCAATATCTTATCTGGTAAATTAGCTTTCCTCCTCAGACAATTGATTGTTGATTGGGTCTGGAGCACAGGCCTTATGAGGAACAGCTAAGGGAGCTGGGACTCTTCAATCAGGAGAAGAGGCGGCTCAGGGGTGACTATATTGCTCTCTATAACTACCTGAAGGGGTGTTGTAGTGAGCTGGGGCTAGGCCTCTTCTCTCATGCAACTAGTGATAGAATGAGAGGGAATGGCTTTAAGTAGTGCCAGGGGAAATTCAGATTGGATATTAGGAAATACTACTTCTCCAAAACAGTGGTCAGGCACTGGAATGGGTTGCCCAGGAAGGTGGTGTAGTCACTGACCCTAAAGGTATTTAAGGAACATTTAGATATTGTGTTGAGGAATGTGTTTTAGTGAGAGCTGTTAGGGATAGGTGGACAGTTGGACTGGATGATCTTGCAGGATTTTTCCAACCTTGGTGATTCTATGATTCTATGATAGTCTTACTGTTAGGTCTTTCTTGAGCAGGAGGATGTCTTATTTTAATAGCTGAGATATTGGATGATGCATGTGTCATGGTTTTATGATTATTGGTACTGGTATTCCACATCATAACATCATGTAGTGCATTTAGAGTTAAAGAGTTAATGTTCCAACACCATGGATCATCAATAGTTCCAGGTATATCTGTCTCAGAAGAGAAGAAGAACTACATTCCCCAGAGGACTTCATGGTATTTTTACGTATTTACGCTCAGAGGGAAAGATAAAAAACTGACTGCAGTCACAGGACACTCTCTGTCCTCTGGGATGGACTCAGCAGTGGGTGCTCGCTGCCGTCTCGCCTTCAGCGTTAGCGTAAGGCCTTCGGTTTATCGGACACT